>VUQG01041743.1:0-13581 GCA_015106755.1 Etia nguti | reverse complement strand
TCCTTTACATGTGTGTGTTCCTTCTTTTTCCCTTCAGGCTTAGAGTGAACATTTTCTGCCCGGGGTGGTAGGGTCCTGAATACTCCAAATTTGTGTTCCAGAGGGTGGTGGGAGTCAAAGAGAAGGTACTGGTCCCTGTGTGTGGGCTACCGGTAAACTTCAATGTTGAGGTTTCCATTCCCTTCAATGCGCACGGCACAGTCCAGGAATGGCAAACAGTTATCCTTTGTGTCTTCCCTGGTGAACTTTATGTTTTTATCCACAGTGTTGATATGAGCAGTGAAGGATTCTACTTCTTGGGTTTTGTCCATTTCACTATCGATGCCCTCCGGAACAAAACTAGCCAGACTCTGCAGGAACTGAAAACACTTCTACCCTCCCCTATTTTAGAAGAGGTTTACAAGTTTGTGTACAAGGCTCAGCGGGCCCAACACTTTAAAGGAAAAGAAACCCAACTCAGGAAATTCCACACTTTACTAACAAAAACATTCACTTCTCAATCAGAACTTACACAACACAGAGAAGAACAGGAGGACTTCACACCAGAAGACAGTCAGGAAAAATGGGTGAAGAACTTTTCAGACAGGAATCTCACTGAACCTGAAAAGAAAGTGCTAGCCAAAGGACTCAATTTTGCCAATTCTCCTCAACAGTTGCCCATAGTGGACCTCATCACAGCCACAGAAACCGCCATAAGGATGAATAAATTATCACAAACAGAAGCAGAGCAAATCAGGATGAAAGTCTCAGCCACCCTCTCCAGTGCGAAAGTCCCTCCATCTAACCTCACAATACAAGAAAAGAAGGCCGTCGCTTCCCTGAGCAAAGACCACAACATCACCATATTACCAGCTGACAAGGGAAAGTGCACTGTGATTCTAAATACAACGGATTACCACACAAAGATTACTACACTCCTCAGTGACAACAATACCTACGAAGCCTTAAAACAAGACCCCACAAGCAGCTACAAAAAGAAAGTTATCGCTTGCCTTCAACAACTTGAAAAGGACAAAATCATCGACTGCCCTACATATCATTGTCTATACCCAAGGGATGCCATACCCTGTATTTACGGACTTCCTAAGATCCACAAGGAAGGGGTCCCACTCAGACCCATTGTTAGCAGCATAAACTCGGCCACTTACAACATTAATAAAAACACCTTGCTGCCATCCTAGCTCCCCTGGTTGGGAACACCCCACATCACATCAAAAACTCCACCGACTTCACCAACAAGGTCCAGAAACTCATCCTGGATCCAGATGAAACTATGGTGTCCTTTGATGTAGTCTCTCTCTTCACTTGCATACCTACAACAGAGGCAGTGGAGACTGTCAGAAAGCACCTACAAGAGGACAGCTCCTTGGAAGACAGAACCAGCTTCAATCCTGATCAGATTTGCACACTGTTAGACCTCTGCCTTACCACCACATATTTTAAATACAACAAGGGTTTTTACAGACAAAAAAAAAATGGATGTGCAATGGGATCCCCAGTGTCACCTATTGTAGCCAACCTTTACATAGAGGAAGTGGAAAGAAAGGCTCTTGGCTCTTTTAAAGGGAGAGTACCTAGCCACTGGTACAGATGTGGACGACACCTGGGTCAAAATCAAAACCCAAGAAGTGGAACCCTCCTACGAATCTAGCTGTTGGCCCATTCTCTTCATTATACTTTAACTTCCCCTACCCTATCCTGTACTTGGCTACATTGACATAGCTATTTTGCTAGCGATCACATAGCACATCATTATATACCAGCTAGTCCAACTTCAGTAACCCTACAAAAGTCACTGCTGTTTAGTTTTCTGTCTTCATTTATGTTGGAAGTGATAGCAGAGATGCACGTTTAAATTCTTTCAGAAATCTCTCTGTCAGAACATGGTATATCATCTTTAGGTGGAAACTAGAGAGCTAACTTCCTGCTAACTTCTAACTCCGTTAAATTTAATAAATTCTGTTTTCATGGATGCCTGGATGTTAAACTTAATTGTTACACCCGGTAAAGCAGCAAAGCTGATCATTTTATTAAATATGAAAGAATTTAGACAGTTTGTAACGCTCAGTGATGCCGCAGTGTTCGATTTACTTTGGGACCTGAAGCGGAGTTTGGAAATGACTAATGACATCAGACTTAACCTCCTAGGACCTGGCGCCCACATATGTGGACATCACATTTTGGGTTTTCTAGACCAAAATATTAAATTTTGCTCTACAAGGGCCTGATATCCACTTACGAGGACATTATACTGCCACTGTTCTATCAAAATTTAAAAAAATGTCCTTTTATGTGGATCTCACAATCTGGTAATTCTTTGTTTTTACATTCATCAGGTCCCAATCAGCCCAAATAGGAAAGAGAAATTAAAAATGCATGCCATAAAAGAGTTTGGGTCTTAGGAGGTTAAGATTCGATAGGCCTTGACACAGGTTTTGTTTGGACATGCCCCCTTTGCTCAATGATGGGGCTTCAGTGTCAGACGTAGCATAGCTAGCTGTGATATATTTTCTCTCTGTGCAGGTATGTCATATGGCCAGATTCAGGATAACTTACTTTAAATATGTTTATGATGGACAGTGTGCTGCTGTTGTACTGTACAATACATAATTATACAATTATAATTGTATAATTAAGATGCAAGTGATATATTGTCTCTCTGTGCAGGCCTCTGTGCAGACTAAAGGCAGATTTGGCTTGCTGAGGCCAGAGTGATTACCAGCCTTCTATTTCCAGGGTGGTGGGTCCTGGAGTACAACTGCTGATCCCTATTAAAGCGGCCGATATGTAAAGCGTAACTGAATTGTGGGATCACTGGCTCTGGCCTTGGACTGTGTGTTTTATCCCTTTTGCAATTGGGACACTGGAGTGTTTTATCCCTTCATTTTTTTGATCATTGTACTAACAAATTACCTTTTATAATTTTATTGGTTGTCGTCTTTTGCCCACGGCTGAGATGGTTGGTCAGACCTAGAATCTGTGTGTGTTACAAATGGCTGCCTTCAGGGTGTTAAATCAATTTAATTGACATATGAATTAACACAATGCTAATTAAGCTCTGCAGTGCCAAATGCTAAAAATTTTAGTTTTTTATATCTGGCAACATTTCTTTTATCCACCAAGAATGATGATTTCTTAATCTCATCCGTTTTTGATAGACCTTCCTTCCTTTAAAAAAAGGAATGTGATCAGTCTCCAGGCATAAGCTACAGTCATTTGAAATTGAAAGTTTTCATAGGACTCTATGCACGCTTGTGGAAAAATACCTAAAGCTCATGACTTAGTAGCTTGCAGAAATACTTTTAACAAAAATAATGTGACGCAAGTGTTTTCTTATCAGTCCTTCATATCGCTGTGGAGGAATTTTGCCTCACACTTCCTTAAAAAGTTGTTTCAGTTCATTGCGGTTCATGCCATGGACAGAGCAACACTGAGATTCAGCCGTTCTGTTGTAGATTTCCTTGTGAGCTTGGAATCATTTCCCTACTACGTGACCCCATTTTTGCCAAGACTTAGCTGCTGAACATGAAACTGTGCATTATGGTTTAACATCTTAACTTTGGTCTCATCTGTCTAAACGACATTGCTCGAGAAGTCTTGTGCTTTGTTCAGATGCAACTTTGGAAATCTAAGCTGTGCTGACATGTTCGTTTTAGAGAACAGATGCTTTCTCCAAGCAACACTTCCGAACAAGACATAGTTATTCAGTCTTTTTCTAATCGTAATGTCTTGAACTTTAACATTTAACATGCTTACTGAGGCCTATAGAGTCTGAATTCTAGGACTTGCATTATTTGCAGTTTTAGTCTGACCTTGAGGTTAATTTGCTTGTTCATTTGCTACTGGGAAGACTGGCTAATTGCACTGACACACAATTGAATGTTCCAGACCAGCCAACTGCCAAACCTTCCACTTATATAGAAGGGGTTAAAATTGCTGAATATTTAAGTGCATTTGTATAGTCGTACCTGGTTGGAACTTGTGTTCTTAATTCCTTTGGAAGCAGTAAGGGTGTAGAGACCTGTGAAAAGTTTCTTTTTCACATGACATATCATATGCACAACAATGACCGTACTGATATAAAAATTCTCATTGCCAGAAGGGGGAGACAAAAGATCTCTACCATAGGTTTAATTTATTCATGTATTACTTTTGACATACTTGCAATGATCCTTTGACCTCTGTGGGACCCGAGTTGTCAAAAACAGTGACCTCAGTGACCTTTACTGTGCCACTTGCTGTCACAGTGATCCAGATGCTGGTATTACCACCAGAAAGAGCGGTGAAGAGAGAAAGGTAATCTACATAAGTATCAGTGCGACATGCCCTGAGAGAGAAACATAATTCTTTAATTGTCATCTTTTAAAACATAACTGTTTAAAAGATGACAACGTGACCAAAGTGAGGATAACTGATTACCACAAGAGAACTTTACAAACTATAAAAATGAACAAACAATCACCGTAAAAGTACCCTGACCTGAGAGAGGACGTCCTTCCTTAAGACTGAAGTCCCCATGGGCTCCGTCAGACTCTTTGACAAGGTTATAAATGAAGTTCACTGAACTTTGACCTGAGTATGCAAGTCCAGCAGTAGACAGACAAATAAAATCTTTGAAAAACATCTCATATAACTCAGTGTTTAAAAGTCAGCAATAATAATACTGACCTGTGACTTTAACAGAGTAGGGGTTGTTTGAGCTAACACTGAGTTGCCACAGCCCCGTTTGATTATCAGTGTTGAGGCTTAAATGACGCAAGCTTCCTGTTGTGGTGAAGGATGCCAAAGGACTACTGGACTGACTGGAAGTCTGAGATACACCTGGAGAAGAGGGACAAACAATTATAAAGATATTTTCAATATGATGTGTTATGGCCTGTCTAGGGGTGGCCAGACCATAACATAAGGGTGATCCATCCCCGTCCGACCCCAAGCAGCACATCACACAATTAGTACAGTTTGATGGTGATTTATTTGCAATGAGTGGATTTAACACAAAGGAAAGGAGCGGACTATAACTTCGGGGTGGACCTAATGCCAAAACAACAAACAAAACCAGCCTATCTCAAGGATATATCAAACTTGCCTACTCAAAAGAATTAAACCAAACGACAGCAACTTACCTCCCTAACTAACAAAAACATGAGAAAACTGTGATCAAATAAAAAGGCAGTCCACCCCTACATGCCCCTGTGTAAAGCAAACATCACTAGACTGCGGGTTGGGATGGGCAGACAATGAATGGCTGGCCATCCACGGTGATGTCATCAAATACGTTGTCTCCAGGTAGTTAGCCAATCCGCAGGAACCGTCCCCTGGATCCACCAATGACGGAAAGGCACCTGCACACTTACATTTGCATATGAGAGACAACATTACGACAGCAGTCGTAATGTTGTAACAGATGATATAAGAGGTAAAAAAACTGCATCAAAAATGCATCTTAGAATTAAGAGACATTTGTGATGACAAAACCTGTGGAGCTGGTGAGGCTAAAGGTGAGAGGTGAGTCCCCTGTGATGTAAGCTGTTATGTTCCTTAATGAGCCACAGTAAAAGTAAAATTGTCAGGCCTTCCAGGATTCCTTGCTGCCTGAAAAACTGTCACCTAAGAGAAGAAGGAGAGAAACATCACATTTACTCACACCGTGTGATCTTCAGTCAGATATGATTCTCTTGATTGATGTCTTATCACAGCGCTGGCTGATGACTCTACTATAACACTGTGAGACAGTGAGAGTTCTGACTTAGTGACCTGAATAGCCTGACCTCCAGAAGCTTTAGCTAGGTCTTGGTATAACTGGAAATCAGACTGACTCATTGAACGTGAAGCCACATCCTGAGAGGCTCTGTGGCGCCGTCGATCACCCGCAGTACTTACACAATAGGGTGGAGCACAAAAAGAAAAGCATACAGGTGTGTGGGGGCATGTAGACCTTTATAAATATTGTGGTCCCTTTAGATAACTTTTTAGAGTCAGATAGAGACAAATGTTGTAAAAATAATCTGATATTACATGCCAAATTTTATTGAATTTTTAAGAGCAAGGATGGAACAAAGTTATCTCTTACCTCAGATTTGGTGCTCTCTATAAGAGAAATAATGGTGTTTTTCAGATCACCATCGTTTGCTGGAGCATAAGTGAAGAGAAAAATCTCAGAGAAGGGTGGAGCTGCCCTCAATGCAAGCTTTTGTTTATATGTAAGACATACAAAGTATCAAAGATTAAAAATCAATAATTCAAAATGTAAAAGACAGTCAACCACTCTGACTGAAAAAGGACATTTCTATCTGCTGCAAGTACACGTGTTTAATAATAAGTCAATCTTTGGGGAATTTAAATTGAACTGTATTATAACAATTGATGATACTCCGTCTACAATTTACAAACTTTTAATATGACTCTTTAAAATGTATTTCTCTTTATATTTGTCTTGTAGTAGTGTTGCTAACACCTCTAGTCCAGACAAGACCATTTCTGGAATACCTCCTCCTTCACTTGCAGACAGACAGTTGATGCATTCTATAAAGACATCTGCATTTGCTGTCATAACCAGCGGCCCATAATCTGGACATACAGGAGAATGTATAACATTTTAACAAGTTACTAAATTATGCATTTGTTTGCTAAGCATTTTATTACAAACACGGCTGCTATTTTATTCTTATTTATGTGAAAGTGAAAAAAAATGATTGCAATTTTTTTCATAAGCAGCATAACGTTACAAAATGCTTTTCAAACAACATCTTTCCTATTTAATAAAGTACAAATTCACCCTGTCAATGATCTACCTGGGTCATTGAAGGTACCAATATGTAACCAGAGAGTTCCTGTCCTGTTCCCCTTTGTCTGTCAATGATCTCAAAAGAAACCCTCTTTGCTTCATCAGTGTCATCACTCATGATTCCTGTTGTGTCTATGACAAACACAACACAGGAGATTGGGTGAGGCCCATCAGTCTGTAGAAACAAACATCAGAAAAATCAAACAAAGAAATGAACAAAAAACCAAAAAACCAAAATCAGTCTTCTTTCAATCATTGTAACAAATACACAGTTAATCAATGTAATTCTGAATAAAGTGTAATTTTGTACAACAAGGGAAATAACCATTTGAATTTGTAAGTTTACGCACTTACAAAGAAATTAACAGTCTATAATTTTTAGCTTCACTTTAATGAAGAAAGAGGGAATATCAACAAAAAATCACATTGCATTTAAGTTATAAATTGATTTGCATGTCACTGAGTGTAATAAGTTTTTGATCCCCTATAATGCAGTGAGAATTTTGACTTCTACATTATGCTCATATGGCACATAGATTACGATCGATCAATCAGTCAATTTCAGATATTCATGATCTCAACTTGTTATGTGTAGAAAACACACATCTCCATAGAATAATTTTCTTCCATTCCAGCCTCTCCACTGCCATGGGTGACCAGAGAGCTGTCAAAGGATGCCAGAGACAAGACTATAGACCTGCACAAAGCTGGAATGGGCTATAAGATCACCAACAAAATGTTTAGTGAGAAGGTGACTGGTGGTGTGATTATTCAGAAATTGAAAAAAATATAAAATTACCACCAAACACCCTGTCTGGAGCTCAATGGAAAATATTGCCTCATAGGGTGAGGATAATCATGAGAAAAGTGGTGGATCAGCCCAAAATGACATGGGAGGAGCCTGGTAATAATCTGAAGGTGGACCACAGTCACCAGGAAATTTATTGGCAAAAGGAGGCAAATGTACAGGACTGTCTTAGATTTGCCAGGAAACACCTAAATCATTCAGAGAAGGTTTGGGAGAAAATGCTATGGTCAAAATGGAGATGAAAGTGAAATTGAGTTTAATTTCCACTGACTCGACCCACCATATTTAGAGGAAGAGAAATGCTTAGTATAACCCAAAGAACACCATCCCCACAGTCAAGCAGGTGGAAACATTATTCTTTGATGCTGTTTTTCTGCTAAGAGTACAGGATGACGATGACTTCACCACATACTACAATGCTGAAGATGGGGTTTTGTATTAGTTTTCCATCATGACCAATACAACAAAAAAGAGGGTAAAGAAGAAACAAATTAAGATCATAGATTTCCAGATTGTTGGCTGACATTCTGTCTCTCTCCATTAAAATGAAAGTACTATAAAAATTAGAGACTGTTCATTTCTTTGTGAATGAGCAAACATTAAAAAATTTAGAAGGAAAATAAATAATAATTCTCCCCACTGCACCGTGTTAGTGAAATAAGAGGAGTGGAATATTACAAGGTCAGGCCCAGGATGTATGACTCACAGGGTGTATATGTACCTGTTGCCCGCTTGCTCAAGACAAGAACAGATGGAGGAGTGAGTTCATGAGAAAATATAGAAATGCTATATCGGAAGAATTTCACATTTAGAGTTTAAGTACAGAACACAGGATGATTAACCATCACTCAGCAATTAAGATTCCTGTCTCTTCTCTGCCCACAAACCATGTTGGACTTCAGATTTTAAGGAAGTAAGGGGACTTTCTACTAAGTCACTGCTTTCACATCTGCTTCCTGTTAAGCGTGGTTATTGGTTAGGTTTGTCCCCGAAAACCTAAAAATATCATAATTTCTCTGAGATTCAAATAATGTGTGTGCAGTATGGACCTAAATCTCTGAGGAATGTTTCCAGCACCTTGTGGAGTCTGTGACACAAAGATTTAAAGCAGTTCTGGAAGTAGAAGGGGGTCAAACCCAGTATTAGCAAAGTGTACCTCTTAAAATGACTGATGAGTGTACATCTAAAAATTGTTATCAAGACAATGAAAAGCATTTGAAACAAGGATAACATTTTTATCACGTTATCAAAAAATATTCACAACCCCCGCCCCCCAAAAGAAAAAACAAAACAAACAAACAAAAAAACCTTAAATGCAACACACCAAAACAGATGATTTTTCCAACTTACCTGTAGGTTTTGCTGAGAAGAAAATGCTGAAGTAGCCTGAAGTCAGAAGTCCCTGGTTCAGCACATCAGGCAGTTCTCTCCTAGAACAACTTTTGCAAGTTGGAGTATTTTGTCCTGTAGCAAAATTAAATAACACAGAAATAAAAACATTATAAATGTATACATTTATTATTATTATTTATTATACAATAAATGCATACTTTTTAACATCACCTGGCATGAGACAAACAATCGACCGAATTACTGAATACACTACGATAACTGCACATTTTAATCTAGATTGTAGTTAGTTAAACTAGTTAAACTGGAATTCTCATCTCTGAACACAGACAGTGGGGAGAGGGCGCCTACCTGCCAGGTTCTTAAGAGGTTGCTCAGGTCTGATCAGAGCACTGTATGGAGCTTTATATCCCAGCTCCACCCAGTTACTGTGGCTGTAGAAGTCCTTGATATACAGAATATGAAACTAATTTAAAATACCACTTTTGCATTTTGCTTTAATTATACTCCAGTGTCATATAATACTCTATCAAAAATTGGTAGTAAAACAAGTATCACTCCTACCTGTAGGGTGTGACAGATTTGCCCTAGAGTCCACCTCCCTCTGTAAAAAGTTTCTAGCTTGACACTGGCCTTGACCGCAGACACACCTCATCATCAAAATACAGCAGTATACATTGTTAGATACAAGCTGTGATAGTGTGGCGTTCCTCATACTAGCCTGTGTGTTCTGTTCCAAGTTCCGTTTTCTAGTTTTCCAGTTTGGTTTCTGTTTGATTTTTGCCAGCAATAAAGGTGAGGTTCTCTGAGTTTAAGTTTCCGCCTCCGTGAGCCTGCATATTGGATCCGTTTCCTGCCTGCCTGCACACACAGCGTGACAGAATTTGTATATTACAACACCTTAAACATGTCACTCATATTTAATCAGTATTTGTTCTACATATAGCACTGAGTGGGAGTTGTCTCATCATCAGCAATAGGGATGCTGCTTATTTGTCATGTGATTTATTTTTTTTTTTTTAAATTACAGCACAAAAATGTCTCACTTACTTAATTTATAAGTGAGTTTTTATGTTTTACAGCATGTTTATACTGGTTAACCACAACACTGAGTAATGTTTTGGCACCAAAACATGTGTCACAATCAGTATTTGTTGAGTGGCCTTGTTTGGGCACATCCCATTAGTGCTTGCTGTGTATTGTATGCATTATTGTAGGGTCTACCTCACAATATAAAGCGCCTTGAGACAACTGTTGTTGTGATTTGGAGCTGTATAAATAATATTGAACTGAATTGAACTGAATTGAATTGCTCAGTGGTCTAGGAAATTTGGAAACCTGTTTTGGGAAGCCACTGTTATCAGGGAGTGCCTTTGCCAAAAGTGTGCCCATATGTGTATTCACCCACATAAATACAATATTTCATACACAATATTTTGTAGTAGAACACAAAATTTTAAAAAGGAAAATGTTATTCACTTCATTTGTCACTGGTTTTGGTGTTGTGATGGATTCATACATTTTTCCACTCAGCAACGTTTAAGTCTTTAGTTACTGTCAAAGCACAGATATCTGAAAGCATCACTGTTCTTACAATATTTCTTTTCAAGTGTCTTTCCAACTCACAGTCAGGGTAAAGTCCATAAAATATTACAGATCGTGGAATATACTTTTAACATTACCATCAAAATAATTATATAATGTATTGTAGATATGTTTTGTTTTTGATCTTCCCTTCGTGAAGTGCTCTAAGGTGGTTTTGTCATATTCAGTTTTAAGCACTTCTTCAGTACTAGACTCACAGTTAGATTATGTTGTATACAGGTGTGTGTTTTCTAATTAAACTCTAGGCCTTTATCTGAGTGTGCACTGTGTCATTCATTACTTTTTATAGCTGTGCTTCTCTTAAGCTAGCGAATTCCATGGAAGAACTCCCACACAAACTTTTTTTCCAGTGTATGTTTCAGTGAAATCAATGGAGTGAATGTATTTTTCTGTCAAAACAACATATCTATCACATGTTGCTAATCTATAACTTATCTTAAACATATAGATAGAGAGAATAAAATGTTTTTCAGAAACCCCTGGTTTTCATTGCATGACATACTTAGTCTTTGCAGGTTCTTTCAAAACCAAGCCTCCTTGATTTCCCTTGTTGGGATTTCTGTAGCAGCTTGGGTTTTATGGGATAGGGTTGCTAGCCCTATGGTCAGCCCTCCTTCTTTCTCATCTGGGATGGGGACCAGCTAAGGCTAACTTCAGAAAAACCAACAAACCAACCAACCAAACAAATAGTTAAAATACTTCCCAGTGTGCTAGACTGAGAAGAGATTTTCTACTGCAGCCATGCCAAACACAGCAGCAAGAAGAATGCCTCAGTTTGATCTTAAGACAAATATATTAGTCAGCCTAAAAATTGCTTCACTTTAAAAGGTATTGCTTTTAATACCTATTAATTCAACTGCTCTGCAGCTTTCAACGCCTTATATTGTGAAGTAGTTTCAATTTACAAAAGACTTGCTGGCTCACAGAAGGACATATATGTACATAAAAAGCTTAGCCTGTGATGTAACTGGTTATTTCCCAAGTTACTGACAGGACAAACAAAATTATTTTACCTACTAAATTGACATCATCGTTGGTCCCAATTAGAGTCACATGGCTTGAACCAGCATTTATCAATATCGGGTAAGAAATAATCTGACAGCAATAATCTAAGGATTTGTCTTGTTAGAGTCTTATGAAAATCACTTCTGACAGTGGGATAAGTTCTTTGACTTTGACCAATGAGGCATATTTTGCATTGAACCTTTCTCTGGTTATGTCTGAATCATTGGACAGAAACTAAAAGAAGATATCAAAGATAATCTCTTCTCTCTTTACGGTGAGGTTAGTGAACTAGCTAAGCTACTTTTACACAAAGGTGCTGACACTTAATGGTGTAGAATTACATCATCAGAGAAACTGCAAAAGAACAATATGTGCATGATTGTACCAACTTGTAGAATTTTTTTCAGTTGAATTTTTGTAGAATTTTTGTAGAATTTTGTAGAATTTTTCTCAGTTTTTGTACTTTTGCCTCTGCACACCACCAAGGCATATAGTAAGTCAAGCAATCAGTATTGAAGCACAGCCTTTCAGTTTTGTTTCAGCTTCAATTCAGTGTTATTTGCAAAAGCACTGCATTAACCCATGGACATCACCAAATAGTCTGTGTCCTCTCTTGAGGACTTTACTGTAGCCACTTTCAGTTGGTTGTCTGAATTAAGTTAAGATTCATTGCTCGGTCCCTTGGGTGACAACATAAATATCCAAAAATCTTCTTTTTGTCTTGAAAACAAGTCCTGATCATCAACCATAGGTGGTCCTCAAACTGAAAGTTCAATACTACAAAAGCACAGGGAAGGTATGTCGTGTTTTATGGGGTGGGACAAACCATTGGCATATACCTCTACTACTAGTCCCAAGTCCAAATAGGCTGGGTTGTGTCAGGAAGGGGCGTTTATCATAAAACCTTTGGCAACTCAAACTTGCAAAAAAGTGTAATTTTCATACTGAATTCATCTGGGTCTGTGTTAAAAGTGACTGCTTCCATTGCTTTGGGCTAGTGGAAACTGTCTTCAGGAAGGAGTTGAGACAGGTTCTGGGTGGTAGGGAAGAGTTCCCAGATGACTGGGACAGTGCAGCTGAGGTGGTGAGGGAAACTGTCAGAAAGGTGTTTGGTGTATTCCCTGGACAGAGTATAGGAAATAAACCATTCCTTTGCAAATAATCATTTGCAAAAGAATGGTTTATTTGAAGAATGATCCCATGCACTGAGTTTTTCTTTGACACTCATCTCTTTTCATGTCCTCTCTGTTTCCTCACCACTACAGCATTTAATCATTAGTTATTATTCAACTCTGACTCTGTCTCCTACAATATCTTTTTTCCTCTCTCTATCTCTCTGCCCTATTCTCTTTTCCCTCACCCACAGCTGGTTCTGGCAGATGGTTGCCCTTCCCGGAGGCTGGGTCTGTCAGAGGTTGTGTTTTAAAGGAGTTTTTCCTTCCCACTGCTGCCAAATGTTTACACTTAGGGGAATCATCCAATTTTGGGGATTTCTTTACCTTACAGCATAGTGGTTTGAAGTGACTGTTGTCACGAATTGCCATTATTTTAAAACAAAAAAGGTATAACCTTGAAAATGCAAGAAATCAAAGGTAGTAAAGGTACAGTAGCTGAGTTTAAATGCCTGGGGTCAAATATCCAAAGTGACAGAAGAGAGTACATGTAAAGTAGATGGAGACCAGGAAGTATCAGGGATTCTTTTTGTGACAGAAAGCTAGCATCAAGGGAAATGGAAGGTTTACAAGATGGCAGTGACAAACAGACAGGAGGCCAGAAGATTTACACTGAGAGAGACATGAAGGGACAAAATTAGAATGAGTATGTCAGAGGGACAGTTCAGGTTGAGCACTTTGGAGCCAAAGTTGGTGACAAGGCTGAGATGGTTTGTACATGTACAGAGAAGAGATATTGGATGCAATATACTCGACAAAGGGTGTTGAACATTAGTTGCCAGGAGTAGGAAAAGAGGAACACCACAGAGAAGATAGATGGATTTAGTGAAGGAGGAAATGCAGAGGGCTGGTGTGAA
>VUQG01041742.1:0-29044 GCA_015106755.1 Etia nguti | reverse complement strand
GCGTCAGGTTTATTGGTAAACTCATGAAATAAACCAGGTAGATGTGGATATGTAGGGCTTGTAGAAAAGGGATGAAATATCTGGTGTAGGAGTTTTTTTCTTTCAGTTTTTTGGTCCACTTCTAGTCTGAATGCTCCTGGCTTGGTTTTCTTTTCCAGCCCAGGATATTATTGTTTGTACATACTCCACGCTTAGACCTTGCATTAGTGCAAATCCATTTCCTCCATCAATGCTGATTCCAGTTCTCGTATATACTCGCTTTCCAGCCAGTGTTTCAACAAGATGCTCAAAATATCAGCGTCCTTGAGTTTAAACTAAATTATTGTGTTCGTAAATACTGTGCATGGGTGGGGCAGACAGGAAATAGGGTTAATATCTATTCACAGTAATGGGGGTGTTTATAAATCTGTCCCTTAGCAACACTGTTTGCCAACACTGTTGGCTTTTTGACCGGATTTGGAGCAACAAGGAAAATGAGAGGAGATAAAAGAGCTGACTGGGCTGAGCTTCAAAAGAAGAAAAACACAAGAGAAATCCAAGCCCTGAACATTCATTTTGTTAATCTGTGTTGATCCATCCCCTCATTAAGAACTGCAGAGTCACCGTTACATGTTTAGTCCCGTTGGACATTTGAACTTACCTCAGACTTTGGCTCAGTGCTCTGCAATCTAATGTTTTAAATTAATTCCTCCAATTTTGATTCTTTTGCCTATGAAAAATATTCATTGACCCTAAAGCTCTTTACCAACATTAAGCAACTCTTACCTGCAAAAGCAAATGCCAGGTTAAGTGTAAGTTTTGTTTTTGTTTTTATTATTGTAGTTTTCTCCTTCATGTTTCATAGTTTTTAATCTTTTCAGTGTTTCCATCTTCGTGTCTTTGATTTAGTAATTACCTGTTTTATTTTATTTTCCCTTTCTTTAGATTAATTCCTGTCTTTGTACCTTTTTCCTCCTTTCTGATTGTTCGCCCCTGCACTCATTGGTTCCACCTGTTCCCAAGTAGTTTCCTGTGTATAGTATATAGTAGTTCTTTCATTTGCTTCTGTATTCTAACCCTCCTGTTGGAAGTCTTTTTTATGGATTCCTGTTTCAGTTACACTGACCTTCTGTTTTGTGTTTTTTGTATGTAAATCTGCTTCTGATCTCTACGTTTTGGTAGCCAATGCATTGTCTTATCATGTTATGGTTCATTTATTATTAACTGTCCGTTTGGCACTCAAAATTTTAGCTGTATTATGAAATCTGCACCATGTTGCATTCTGTAATTCTGCAGTCCTGCTTATTTTTCTCCAGGCGAGAGTTCATGAGCCACATGAACTCCAAATACCCTCCAATATGATCTCGACGAGCTACACGAGGAAAAGTACTTAAAGAAAGACGTTAGAGCATAAAGAGGTAGAAGTAGATTATGAAAAATTATTTTTCCATTGCGTTTTTCCACATTTAGTCAGAGCAGTGTCCATAACTACTGCTGCTGCGGGCTGTAAAACATGATGATGATTTAGATTTCTTGCTCAGACAAAAGTATTCATTTACACAAACCCTTTCTTGAAATCATTAATTCTTCTTGCTTCCTGCTACAAAAGACAGTAAAAAGTCCAGAACTGATGACCTCCCCCTGCTTCTACAGAGCCAACCAGTGGGCCCGAGTGAAGCCTTTATTGGACTAGTTCTGCTCCATGAGCCTTATTTCGTCAACCCTTTTGGAAA
This sequence comes from Etia nguti, assembly GCA_015106755.1. NCBI lineage: Eukaryota > Metazoa > Chordata > Actinopteri > Cichliformes > Cichlidae > Etia > Etia nguti. The sequence goes on along the minus strand of VUQG01041742.1, from coordinate 27,332 downwards.
TGACACAAGTAAAATATTCAGCTTGAGCAGACATTTCCCGTAATAAGTACACATGCTTAGTTTTAGGGTCTTGTTATTGATTCTACAATTCTGGAATCCCTGACATGAACTCGTTTTTTTCTTTTTTCTCTTTTTAACCATTGTGTGAACTTTCAAGATGAATCCTGCAAAAATACTGAGCTTAAAATTCACCACATAACCCAGAGGAGCCCAGAGATGCTCACAAACCTCCCTTCCTATTTTCAGTGTTTGGAAAAAAACTTGTTGCAGCACCGAAAAATGTGTGAAAGCTTAGTGTTAGCCTGACAGGTCGACCAGAGAAAATAAAAAAGCAGCTATAAAAACAGCTGTAAAAAATATATGATAGTATTTTTTTATTTTTTTTTACTCAGTAGCTACCTAAAGACAAATGAATCAGAGTGGAGATAATAGTATTTCAGATTAATTACAGATAAATAGGTATGAGTGTTGCAAAATTGGTCATTACCCTCAATGCAGAGAGTAAAAGATAATTTAAAAGTAGAAAGGATGAGGATGATCATCTCCAGTATAATAGTGTGGTTATAAGGACAACAAAAACCTTCCAGTTGTTGCAGAAAGACTTTGTCAAATGATGGATTTTGTTTAATTTCCCCCCTTTTTTGAAAACAAAAAATAATTGAAAAAATGCAAACGTCACATCTAAGCTTGCAATTGTAATCAGTAGCTGACACACTGTTGAAACAATCAATCCAAACTAATTCAGATAAACACTGAACTAAGTCTCGGCTTTCACGAAAAAATCTTTAATGAGTAGCAGGCCCTTCAGTGGAAAAATCCAAGAAAATAGCCTTTTAATGATTAACACTATTAGACCGGGGAAACTAATGAGAACAAAAAAAACAAGGGTAAAAAAAAAAAGTGCACTTTCGACTCTGAAATGTTAATGTGTTAATCAGATAAGCACAGAGCACTGTGAGAAAGGTCAAACCCAAGAAGGGGCGAAAGATAAAAAGGGAAAGGAAGAAAGGAAAGTTTGGAAAATTAGGGTTAAAATCAGCAAGAAAGTATTAAGGATCAGCTGAGTTAGGACATAAGCAGTTTAAAATAACCAAGGAAATTGTTTTTTTTACTCACAAAGAGAAACAATTTGACTCAAAATGACCAAAAACAGGACAGAAGAGACTGCAGAGTGATTCAAAGCAACAATAATTTGCTTCTTAATCTAGAAAAGTCTCACAGCTTTTCTAGATTACTTAGATGAAACACAGTAAGATTAGTTTTCACCTTCTCATCTCGGTCTCCAAAAAGGCAAACACTTTGTTTAAAAAGCTGGCTGCTGTGTGATGGAGTATTGGTTATATTAAGAGATATGAAATCTCATAAATCTCCCTTATCTTCCACATACTGTAAACGGAGGCACCTGGCCAGCGTCATAAGAGACTCTAGACTGCTTAAACTCACTGAAACAGAGATAGCTTACAAAAATATACATCTCCATCCACTGAATCACAGCCAACAGACTGTAACCAGGTGAGTATTACACTGGAGCACCTCATTTTGACCCTGGTTTTCCTTCTCTGGTTTTCCTGCGACTGGAATATCTACAAAAATATACAGAAACATTACCAGTGATGTCAGATTACTGAGTATGCACTGCATGGGAGGGGTTATAGTACACAACCATAATAAAATACATTTTTGGATAATTTAATAACAACTCCCTTGCATGCCTTTATGCACATTAAAGGTCTACAAACTTTAGGCTGCGAGTGAGAGTTGCAGGGGGATGTGTGCAGGAAAAGATGTGCAGTACTGATGTTGCGTCATGTGACACAGAGGTCACATGAAAATTATCAGGTTTTTAAGTTTTCTTCAGTATCGCAACAATCCACTAATTCTTAGCCTGCATACAATTGGATATATAAACCGGAGCTGCTAATAGATAAGTAGGCATGCTTTTCAGGGAAAATACATTTTTAAAAATTAGGTTAATGTCAATGTCAATGTTAATGTTAAATGTCCTGTTAAATATGCAACAGAATTGCAATTCCCAAACTGGAGCTTATCATCAAATTTGATTCAATCATTCTTATAGCAAACTTTTGATAAACTTTTAAGTCAGCATTGCTGCATATACATGTGCATCAAATGCTCTCTGTGTACAATATGTATTTACTTTTAAGACAGAGAGAAACTTTAATGTACTGAAGTAGGAAATGGGACTCAATTGATCGTTCATGACAGTTTAAGATAATATATTTATTTAAAATGAACAATAATACTGGCCTGCTACCAACGACATGTACACACAGGCCTATGTGTGCATGTTGTTGGTAGCAGAATCCATTAGGACTTAATTATAAGCTGCAATAGTTGTGTTTTTTTTTTTCACCTGAAATAATTAAGCTGTCTAACAGAGGTTTTTCAGTTACTTAGTTACACATCAGCCATTCTAGTAAAAGTCTGACCAGTTTTCTGAAGTTACAAATATTCAGTCTCTTATTTTTTCTGGTTTCTTCCTTCAAGTTATAGGTCAGTATTTCTATCATTTATTACTGTTTTTTCCACTGAATCAATGATCCCAATTTTTTATCAGTTCCAAACATTTCTAATCAAAAACAAACAGTGGTAGTTCCAAAAAAATAAAATAAAAAATCAGGTCCAAAAAGTCAGGATCACTGCCAGTGGCTTTTGCACTGCAGCAAACAATAATGGTTCAGCTCACATGGAGCCTGTGGAGTCTGGCTAGTGATTTTCATTCCACATAAATTACCCCAACTGTCCCTTAAAAATGCATTACAATGTTTGGTTCTCAAACCTGCTGAAAAGTAGGCCAGCTCTCATGAGTCACCAAGGCCGAACTGGATCCACACCTGTAAAAGAAAAAAGAAAAAGTTAAACCTATGTGTGTTCTTCATAACTTCTTTCTAACACTGAAAACACACATCTAGGCTACTATAACTGTTTTCCTCTAATATTAATCTCATGTAACACACCAAACAGGCTAGAGCACATTACTTTGTCACTGAAACCATCTCCCATACGAAGGAGAAAACCAAGTTATTTTTTCTACTTATCAAATAGTAATAGCTTAGCTTGATAATCAGACTCACGTCCACTTCGGGTCACTTGTTTAAAAATCACTGAACAAAATCAGAGGACTCACAGGTGTGAGGGCTCGAAAAGGCCTATCCCGTTTTTTGATTAAATGGCATATTAATCAGACGAGTAAATTACGTTTATTACAACATAAACATGCACAAAGCACCTTCTTAGAAAAAGGGATTCAACCATTTTAAGAAACCTGAAGCATAAAAGCTAAACACGCAACCCTTTCTGCAGATGCCAACCACTGCGTCTCAGGAAGTGATTCAGCACGACGCTGAATAATTATTATGTAACTCATCTCCACCCACATAGCTGAGTCTGCTAGCAGCTTCAGATCGACTTTTGAATTCATAAGCTGAAAGTTTTCTTTTCTAGACAATGTTATGATAAAAATTCAGATTTGCTTGGTTGGGCTGGTGGAGCCGGTTTAGTTGTTTTGCCAACTGTAAGGTGAATGTTTGCTGTCAGGGCTTCTAAACTTTGAAAGGAGTTATCTAAAGGGATCCCCGTCCTCTTTTGATCTCCTGTTAAAACCAAAACATTACATTATTTTATATTATTTATATTGTTTAAATTGTGTTAATGTTACTTAGGGAACTTTACATTTCTGGGTGAAAGTTCACTTGAAACATGGCCATCATGGAAATGAATGTTTTGGCAATACTCGGCAATTAGTAATTTTCTGTGAACTGTCCATTACTTTGGAATTAACCAATTACCGGTACACCACAATCACAGTGTGAGAAAAATTATACAGAGTCAAAAATATGCATATGCACACTTACCTTAACGTGGAGCCTTTTTAATTTGTTAAGCCTCTTATCTGCTGTCAGAAACTTCATGACATGTAAAAAGAGTTGTATCCCTCAGTAGATTGACCTGGTATGGAGGACTGAAACTACTGATTTAAAATACATAATTCACTCAAAAAATATTATCCACTTAAAGGCACCAAATATAGTATAAAAATAAACAGTTTTTAATTTTTAATTTCATAATTTTTAATTTTCCTATTTCTTTATTTTTGATTTCGGCCATTTTGGTCCTCCGTAACTTACACACACACTAAAATTAAAATGTTCAAGATGCTCGATGCAAGTTTGAGAAAAATGGTCACAGATTTAAGAAATGTCTCATGGGAATATTTCTAAAGAACTGCAGTTTCCAAGATGAATAGTTCAAGCTGTTGCACGAGTTACTGGGAAGTGTAGCTGCTTTGTCAATGTTTGAAAAAGCATCAGACTTCTTCCCCTCAGCCAAGAGGAAGATGGACAGTGTTAAGTTTGTGAGAAGATTTGTTGGTGAACATATGGACAAAGAAAAAAAGGCTTCTGGTGCAAAATTTCATGGTCAAATGAGACAAAGAATGGGTTGTGTGGCCACAGGTACCCAAGATATAATTTGAGGGTTAAATGTGAGGCATTAAGCCTATTGTGAAGCTTGGTAGCCAGAGAGTCATACTCTGGGGCTGTTTGCAGCCAGTGGTAAAAAGACACTAAGCAGAAAGATAGAAATATTGAAAGAGCTACAGAGATCCCCTTAGAATTCTTCACCGTAACTTCAAAACACTGAAATTTGGGTACAATTATGTTTTACCAGGGAACTGAGCTCAAACCTGCTGAAAATATGGGCTTAAAAAATTAAGGAAATAACCGTTTTAACAATCCTGCCTAGAAGAGGTGGTTACTAAAGTAGAATGATAGGTAGAGCCTTCAGCATTCGGACCCCTCTTCTGTGGAAACAGCTTCCAATTTGGATTCGAGAGACAGACACCATCTCTGGTTTTAAGATTAGGCTTTAAACTTTCCTTTTTGCTAAAGCAAATAATTAGGGCTGGATCAGGTGCCCCTGAATCCTCCCTTAGATGACCCCCCCCTCCCTGAGCCTTGTTCTGTTGAAGGTTTCTTCCTGTTAGAAGGGAGTTTGTCCTTCCTGTCAAGGGATTGTTGGGGTTTTCTGTTTCTGTTTCTGTTGTATTATTGCAGGGTCTACCTTACAATATAAAGCGCCTTGAGGCAACTGTTGTGATTTGACGCTGTATAAATAAAACTGAACTGAACTGAACTAAACTGAACTGAACTGAACTGAATTAATTTGAAAGACATTAAGGGGCTAATCCCACAAGTCCCAGAATGCTGTTTCTGCCCCTACAGCAAAGAACTACATCACCACCAATCATCAGCCTCTCTGCACAAAGTAAAATGTATTACATAAGCTTATTTATATAATAGTTTAATCCAATTTTCAACAAACTCCTCTGTCAATAAGAGGGTATGAACCAGACTAAGGCTAGACTGAAGAAAGAGGGAGGTGAAAGGGGTCCTACAGGGTCAGGGGTCAGTTCAGCCTGACTTTTTTTTTCACCAGTCTGAGAAAGACTGCATGAACAAAAATGTTAATAATTAGGTTTATCACAGTAAAATTGCAAAGAATTTGGTCATTTTTACCACAGCACATAATATCATTAAAAGATTTAGAGAATCCAGCGAAATCTCAAAGCGATGAAAACAACTGCATAATCACTGCATAAGTTCAGGGACTGTTCTGAAAATCATTGCTAGTGAACAAACAAATATTAAGAATAAAACTCCACCATGTAAAGACAAAAGCAGGTTTACAGAATCCATAAAATGTTGGAGTCTGGATTAAAAACCGTGACTTTTTAAAGTGTCTTTTAATGCAGGACAGGTGAATTGTAGCGAAAAACCAGCACTGCTGGTCCATACGGTAGACATTTTCACAAGCTAAAGCATACCACATTTTATTATGTGTTTTACTCTAAACAAAACCATCATTTACAAGATAAACTTCACAGTGTTTAGAAGAAGACTTTAAAAAAGCAGCTGAAATCATAAACCCATCAAGAAAGTGTTTACTGACTTCATAAATAAACTGAGAAGTTGGGTAATTTTCTCATAAATGTCTATCCAGTTTTTATATGTTTTTGCAGCTACAAGAGTCACCTTCTCCTGCGCTTTTAGAAAGGATATAAGTATAAATTTAAGGTTCTTATTTTTGAGCTTCACGTTTCAGACCCAGAAGCTATGTCTACCTTTTATATAGACCATAAGGCATATTGAGCAATAAAACACCAGTAAGTAGAAATGTATCTCAGAGTTCAGAGACATTGCTGAATAAGTCAAGTCGTATGATGTGTGTTGAGATGTGGTTTTGCATGTAATTTCCAGGAAAAGCCTTGAATAAAGAGCTTTTATGAAACAGGCAGTAGAAAATGATTAATTGCATGTATGGAAACTGTTAAAGTGAACTTGAGAATCATTTCCTCTGACATCTTACATCGTGGCCATCTCGTGTGTGAGAAAGCGTCACATCCGTGTAAAAAGTCTTACATTGCGTTTCTCATGCGTTGCTGTTTTCTTTGGTCTGTGTGAATCTCATTCGGTGTCTGAGCATCACTGTACCTCGCCGTGTCTCTGTCTGTCCCTGGGAAAACGGCAGAGGAGGAATGCTTTGTGTACTTTTAACCCTTCACAGGCCCCTTTGTCTCGCTCTGAGCTGTTCATCCTCTGCCTGTGATCTCTGCTCTTTAAAGCAGATCCGGGTGACGTCAGCTCTCAAATGCCCGCTGACAGACAATAGAAGGCATCCTGGAGCGGATTACACGGTGACTCACAGAGGCTCGCTCGGTTACCGAAAGGCTTCTTTAAACTCACACCGCATTGCTTTTCACGGCACGGTCAGTGAGAGCAGTTTATTTGAAACCTGAATCGTTTCTATGAACGGTAACAAAACTAACAGGCATGTTGTAGATAAACTGAACAATGACAAATATTCAAATACTCTCACGAGGCATGTCACCAAAAGTAAATTAACTGGTCTAACGCTTCTCAGTGACTGTGCAGTTATCGTTTCTGGGAGGGTTTCAAACTCTGTTTCAATGGGGACCATGCTTTAAAATGAGAATCCCATCAGGGGCCAAATATACTGATTATTAACATCCTTTAATTTAACTGCAAAAGCGTGCACAACATAGCGCTGCAACAAAAGTAATTTCCATTCATGTCTGCAAAAAGCCCTCAAAAAAAATCAACAAAAATTTCAGTTTAATTAAGCAAAATACTTTTTGATTACAGTTGCACAAGTAGGCTACCCTGCAGTCAAGTCAAGCCTGAGTATAACATAATAGTACACTGCATAACCCCAATTCTAAAAATCTCATAAACTTGTATTTTATTCACAATAAAACACAGAAAACATATCAAATGTGTAAACTGAGAAAAATTGATCATTTTACGAAAAATATCATTTTGAATTTGATGGCAGGAACACATCTCAAACAGTTAGCATAGTCATGATACCACTGTGTACCATCCCATCTTCTTTTACCAACAGTCCATAATCGTCTGGGAACTGAGGAGACCAGTTATTGGACTTTAGGGAGAAGAATGCTGTCCCCTTCTTGTCTGATACATTACTGCTCAAAAGTCCAACAGTTGTCATATTTTTCATTTCATTGTGTCCCAAATGTTTTCGGTTAATGAAAAGTCTGGACTGCAGACAGACCAGTTCAGCTCCTGGATACTTCTACTACAAAGCCCTGCTGTTGTAATAAACACAGTGTGCGGTTTGACATTGTCTAGCTGAAATATGCAGCTGAATGGGAACATTTTTCAGCATTGATGGTGCCAGTTCCATAAGCACTGATCTACCCCCATACAATTTAGACTTTTGACAGATGGTCCCTCTCCACTTTAGCCTGGAGGATATGGTGTCCAGGTTTTCCGGACACCGGCTGACCTGTTTCCAATTAACCTAATTAGCTGCAAAATTTTCCTCCAGCTGTTTTTATAAACTGACGCCTACTTTTTCAGCCCAACTTTTTGAGACACGTTTTTGCCATGAGATTCAAAATGAGCTATTACTTTTTTCATTAAATGGCAAAACATCTTAGTTTAGATATTTGATGTGTTTCCATTTTCTACACTCTGTTTTTATTTAATTTTACATTAGAATTGCAATTGTAGTTGTAGTTGAAAGCCATGTAGCTCACCTGTAATGCACAGTCCAGCCTTTTGCACAAAACTGGGTGCATATATAAAAGGAAACTTGGCTTTCGCTTTGAGATTTGGCTCCAAGAAACTTATGGCGCAGTTGTAGCATTCCTCCTTTCAGTTCAGTGGCTTTGTATTCCTGATCTGTGACTCCATGTTTCTGCTGCTATGTGGATTCACACATCATAATGACCAAGCAAATTCTGTTCTTTGAAAACATAAATCATCTTTGGATCTTTACACTCTGTTAAGACATTGACTGCTTGGTCTCAGCAGAAAACATCCACCTTCAGCGTCAGTATTTTTTGTTTTGTTTTGTTTTTGAGTGTGGGTGCTGCAGAAGGTGTGGCAGTCTGTGTATTGGGCATGTGCACAAGACACGTGTTGCTGTGCCTGCTATATTTACACCTACACATGCAAATTTTTTTTGAGAAAGTAAAGACATCTAAGTTTGACACGTGACTTATTGCGGAAAAAACCAAGATCATTTATAAATTTGTTTCATGTTCACACACCAACACATAAAAACTAAAGGTATATTTGTACCAGCAAACATACTATTGTGTGGCTTGAAATAGACCAGTCAGTGAGATAAAAAATAAATAAATAAATAAATAAAGTAATTATTTATTTATTTTTCCCCCTTTATCTAAAGCTGGCAAATGAAAGGAAAACCTGAACCATCAACTTCTACAGTGATTAGCTCTGTTATGCTGTGGTTCCCAATCTTTTCATCGAAACATGATGTAATACCATATCTGCATTTGCCATTGTCTCATTTGTGGCTCTTCTATATAATCATTTCACAACAACAGTAGTCTGATGATTCCCTATGAGGAGGTAAAAGCAGGGACGAAGAACATCTTTTTAGCTGGAAAAGCCCTCTTTGAACAGGAGGGGCAGGCATCTGCTGTAGCTGGTTGGGGGGAGATAGTAAGGAGAAAGACCACAAATAACAAACAGGACAAAAGATGAACTAAAGGAGAGAGAAGACAAAAGTTAATGACACGTAACACATGAAAATAGAGGACTGGAGGAGAAGTGCTCGCTGCATCTTGGGAAGTCCCCCTATAGCCTGAAACTAAGTAAGGGAGGATTCAACATCATATGATCCAGCTCTATCTAGACCAAAGCTTTGTCAAATATGAAAGTTTGAAGTCTGATCTGAGGGCAAGGTTGTCCATTTGGATAATGTGGTGAGGTCTATAACCTTCTGAGGTTTCATGGTTGATGTCTCCAACCCTAAGCCCAGGGGCGGACAGACATGACTGGGGGAAAGGAAAGGGAGAAAGAAAGAGAGGGAGGGAAAGAAAAACAGCGGGGAAGAGGAACGGTGATAAAGGACACAAAAAAAAGACATAGAAAAAAAAAGGTGGGGGGGCAAAAAATACATATATATATATATATATCAATCACCTGGATCACCTATTGAGAAAAAAAAAGAGAAAACAAGCAAAACAGAGAGCAATATAATAAACAACATCATCGCGATAATCTCTGTCTATAAAAAGGTTCCTTCATGTAACGATCTGCTAAAGGGTGTGGGGACCCACAGCCCCGTCCCCCAGGGCATGAAGCCGGTATGGAGGAGATCCAGGCTCCAGACATCCAGAGACCCCCAGAGTGCAAGAGTCCAAGGAAGACCAGCCGAGGGGCAACAGTGCCACCCTCCTGGAAAGAGCTGAGGAGAGCCCTGATGAGGGGTCACCCAGCAGCCACGGAGCAGAAGCCAGAGGAGGTTGCAGTGACGTGCCCGTGAGCTCCGCCGGCAGCCAGCTGTGCCAGAGTGGACCGAGCCCCAGGCCCATAGGCCGAGGGCACCCCACCCCCCGAAAGGGCCCGACAGTGCCAAAGGTGCCAGGTCCCGACAAGCAGCCACCGGGAATGAGCCAGTGCATACCTGAGCGCCCAGCCCCGGACACCAAGAACCACCAACGCACCGATGTCTGAAGGCGTCAGCCACCGGCAGGGAGAGTGGTGAGGGGAGATGGGCCTCCACACCTTGGAGGGCCTGAGATGTCCCTGGAGAGGTGGCGATACGAATGTATCTGTGTGTGCCTAATGTATTACAGACAATGTATTACAGATATTACACAGAACACTTTAATAACAAGTAATGCAGTACATTATTTAATTACTCCCAGCAGAAATTAATTCGTTATACTACTTGTTACTTTACTTTTGCTGTAAAATGACCTGAAAACCACTGTCTCATAATTACCAATTAACAATATAAACCTGAGGCTACAGTCCCACACACCAACAGAAGTCCCTATCCTAACATATGATCTCTTTCTTTTTATTAACCTTTGAACACAAAGCCGAAAACACAAAGCAAAGATGAAACACAAAGCAAAGAGACTTCAAAGCGATCGCCACGGTGATTCTACTGTAGAAACATGAACTGGTAGAAACGGAGGGTGTATTCTGGCTGCTCATCAGTTCGTTCCCCATTGAAGTTCAGGGTCTGGCATTCAGCTTTAACATCACTCTGGGTTCTCGGCTAACCCAGTGTTAGCATGCTGTCCGTGGAAGTGTTTGTAAAGAGCTGAAGTTGTGTTAACAGTATGATATAGTTGTTTCTGTCCTGGATGCAGTTTCCACTTTAACAATGCACTCTCGTCCTTTTGTGCAATAAAATATAAATAAAATGTCCATATCCACTCTGCAGACTGCTCCACTATTTTCCTTCTCCAGCATATCAGCTGAAATCAGCTGATTGTAACTCAAGTGCAAGTGGCACCAATAAGCGGGATGGATAGGCAAGCAGACTAACTAAAATATGTTTTTTCAGTAAATTTGTTCCATTGTAAATTTTTCTTCTCACACAGTTTTATTTGAAGGACTTTTATTTTACCTGCATTAAGGTGTAAAAATAATAATGAAAAAGGCTCAACTTAGAAGTAATTTTGAAAAAGTTATTTTCCTTTTATTATTTATCTCAGGGTAATGTTGGTGAAATTCCTGGAATGATTAGTGCATCTATGAGTGACATACTGAAGGAAAAACATAAACCAACTTATTTTATGTTGTTGGTTGCATGACTTTGGATCTACTTGTCCCCTTAGAGGGAAAAATCAGTATAAATTAATACAAAGTTGTTCTAGTTGATCAACTTTATCCTGAAGACACATTTTTATCCTCATGGGAGTGGTGTGCTTCAGGATTCCCCCCTCCGTGGAGCATGTGGGCTGGAAGAGGAAGAAAATTATGTTAATTATGTCCTTTGACCTTTGCCATCACCTGTAAGAGATTTGGTACTGACATGTTATGTCGTGTGAAGTGAAGTGCAAAAACCTGCTCTGATTGTTCTAGTGACACTTTTTCTTCTTAGTTTGCCATCTTTGTCTATAAGACATAGCTGAACTCAAACATTTGGAGCACTTGGTGATCTGCTCTGTTAGGTAGGGTTCACAATAAATGGTTTCATGTCACTAACAGTCCTATTCGTGTTTAAAATAGAAACCCCAGAATGCAAAATAAATTATTTGCATGGCTCCGCCTGGCTTCAAACTTATAGCTTGTTGTCTGATTATGAGGTCTGGGTGTTTTGGAGATGCCTCTCTTTCAAAGCTTTCCTCTCATATTGACTTTAAAGTAAGACTTTGTTTAACTGATTCTGAAGTCCTGTGTTTTGCCTGCTTGTGTTAAAACCCCGTTGAACATGATGACCATCACAGTCACTCTTCTGGGTGAGTCTGTGGGGAAAGTAAAAATGAAAAAACAAAAAAAATCAATATCAGAATTTAAGATTTTAAAATAGCGCCCAGGTAGATTTTCTATCAGCTCTCATCACATTGTTTGTTATGATAATGATTATAAGAAAAAGTGGATTTTTTTTGTGGTGATTTAAAAAACAGATTCTGACAATAACTACATTTTTCCACTAATTTTTTTTATTATAATGTAGAAAATGATGTTACGATAGAGAGAACCAATTACTGGCCACTCCTTATCTATTATAAAATGAATGAAACAGAGCATACTTTAAAGGAAATCCCAGTTGGAGAACTGCAAAATTGAAAGTTACATAATGACAACCCTGCTGCAGGTGTGTTACTATTAATCTGCACGAGGATCTGTTATAGTTCGCATAGCTGACAAAAAAAACAACAATCTCGCATGACACAAAGTCATCTAACATGTTTTGGGATGGCATTTCTGTTATTCCATACCAATCACTGCAGAATGTGAATGGAAACAGCCGCACGCACATCTGAAATCGCTTCAATTTTAGCTTTAATGTGTCATAAAACATATTGAATTATGCTTTAGCTTCCCAAACATTAATTTCCAAGCAATATTATATATGAATGTAGAGGGAAAAGTGGCCAACAAATGTACAATTTTATTTTATTTTATTTTTTTACAAATTTATATCAAATAAATAGAAATAGAGGAAATGTGACTGCATAATAATAAAGATCTCAGAAAAAACATCAGCTAGACATGGGACCCTTCAGGTTATTAAACTGTCATTATGCAGTGCTCTGTTTCAAGGGCACCTGGTGCTCTTAGAGGGGGAAGAAACAGAGGAGTGCCCACTCTGTTTGCATTTCCAGGAAACTCAAACGCCACATACTGAAATCCGTTTGTTCAGAATAAAACAGTCTTAGCCGAAAAGTTAACGCCACGTCGCCTTAACAACAGTGTACACAACAAAAATACACAACCACGACTAAACGCTACCAGCTATGAATGAAGTGTGATGTAACGTATGGCAGCCATATTGGAGGAACTCCAGTGTGAGTCAGCGAATATGTGACACCTGAAAGCTTATAGTCTTTTTAGACAGAAGTGTGTGAGAGGTGTGTCTCTTACTACTTTTAATATACTCTATATGTGTACATGGATTTGCTTTATCTTTATGTTATTTAAGTTTAGCTGATTCTAATGATTTAAATAAATCTACAGGCTCAGGGATTATATATCTGTTGCTGTGCTCTTTAGCCTCGTGCTTTGCAGTGATGTTCAGCATGTTGGCTTTGCTGTCATCAGCTTCTTCACAGCCATCAGGGAAGTTCAAATTTTAGGTAAAACAGTAGTTAGGTCTTGTGAAACAGGAACCCACATCAAATTTGGATCCTGCAAACAGCTAAACATGGGAACAAAGGTTTTCTCATCAGTATCCGCCATTTAAATGCTAATTTTTCATGATACCATTGTTTAAAGAATTATAAGGATACTTCTGACAGGACAGAGATACAAGGATTTTATATTTAACTAACAAAAATGAAAATAAAAACGAATTAACTTAATGAAACAATCATGTACGCATACGAAACTGAAATTTAAAAAATATCAAGAAAATATCTTTAGCTTTAGTTTAAGAAAATTATATAAGGTTATAGAAGAAGCTATGAATAACTCAGAAAAAGTGAAAACTGGAGTTAAACTGAGATTCTCTAAATAATAAACTCAAACAAGCAATTGGCTTTCTTTTCTCTCTTTTTTATTTATACAGAGACAATGACTGTGTTCTGCTGTAATAATAAAATAATAAATGTGTCTTTTCTTTATTTCTTTCCTGTTTTCTTGTGTATTTATTTATTAATCATACAGACACGAGGACTGGCTTTTGTTTTAACAATAATGAAAGAAAATCCAGTCCATTCTGTCGTCGTCTCTCTCCATCCCGCACTTAGACGATCTTTGCTTCGCTTTACGCTGACAACGTAGCGTAAAGATGGCGGCTTTTAGGGGGTAAAGCGGGGGCAGCGTCGAGGAACGAGGCGTGATTCTGATTGGTCGACGGGGGAGGGACCGTCTGTACTGTTATATTAAATGAGTGAACGTGGTGCACGACTCAGGAGCTGGAGGCTCGCGTTGAACACGTGCGGGGGAAAAAAGAGAGAAGGCGGTTATAAAAGAAGGGGGCAGAACCGCGACATGACAGACTGAGAGAAGAGAGGAAGAAGCAGCAGAAAGAGAAGACAGACGTGAAATCCTCGTGTCTCCTGAAAGGCTCAAACAGCACGCGGAGGACGCAGAGCTTCACCTCCAGCGCGAATAAGTGAGTAGCCCGAGGCCACCATCTTTCCTCCTTATCCATTCATTTAGGTGAGCATCCATTGTCGCGTGAGTCATTGTCCTGAGTTCGCGGTTAGATGGTGAGGGCAGGCTCCTGACAGCCGGAGCTGTGAGTCACGCAGCTGACCCGCCGGGGAGGGGCGTGGGTGGTCCCGACCGAACCGGCGGGTGCAAGTGCAGAGTGGTGAGAGACCTTTCTAGGGTTTTCCTTAAGAGTGCAGAGCAGATAACATCTGTAGCGCTCATGCAGATGTGCTACACGAAAAATGTCTTTCTATTTTAAAAAAATATATGTATTTATACTCTTTACGTAATTATCAGTCATAATCCTGGAAAGGTTTTATCATCCAAATCTACCCTAAGCACCCGGAGTAAAAGTGCTCTCAATGCTGAATCATATACATTCACGTGGTACAGCATGCTGGGTAGCTTTAGATATATAAATACAGAATGATACTTCAATATATTAATCTTTTTTTAAAGCACTTTTGCTTCCTATACACAGCTATATATAAATACACACACACACGCACATATATATATTTATGTGTAGTTTATTATATAAAATATTATAGGGATACTAAAAATTGTCACACCATAGCTAAACAGTATTTTTATAGGAAAAGTATATTTTTATAATTTTACATTTTGTAACACAATAGCTGGTGATTGATTTGTTTTGGTGCTAATGGGTTTTGCACATAGTTTCATAGTTGTTAATGTCAGTAACTGCCTCACTCTGCCGAAACAATAGAAACAGCTTTAGAATTCAGTTGCATGTTTATCTTGAGGTGGAGTCGGTGGGTGGTGGTTTTGCTAAAACAGTGATGTCTGAGAGTTCACAGGAAACTGACAGGAAGTTCAGAGGATTGCAGGGACACCCAGTGCCAAAACCCCTCGAATGAAAATGAGTAACACAGGGAAAAGAGTTTAGTTTATACGGACAGGTGACAAAATTAAAGAGGACTTTAATTTATGTTCTGTCATACAGGTACTGCTACTGTGATGCTCTCATATTACACCTGGTTAAATTTGACAAACTGAGGTCAGTGTATGTACAGTAAATTCTGGGTGTAGACAGTTTGAACCCCACTCTTGGATATTTTATGATAATGACACCAGATAGATCATATCAGGAACCGATTTGGTTCTTCCGTACACTTTGCAGACTGCAGCAGGCGTCTAGGCAGACATAAGTGAAATCTCATTAGCCGTCTGGCAGGTGCATATGGCGGATTAGCTCACCAGATGCTGGAAGCTTTAAGGTCGGCGTATGCACAGGTGCCATATGGAGCATTTCTCAAGTATTTTCCACAGGTAGAAGGAGAATCATGCAGGGCGTTGCATAAAATAAAGGGCTCAGATTGAGAGCCTGTATTAAAATAGCATCAGCTAAGAGTTTAGATAAGCCTTTGCTATATTTGCAGCCCAATGAGTGGAGAATCTGATCCAGTGTCATAGATATTCAAGCTTCACAGGGGCACAAAAAGAGTGGAAACTCACCAACGCGTTGTCTCCCCCCCCCCCCCCCCCCCCCCCCCCCCCCCCCTCCCTCTCAGCCTCCTTCCTCCACCCTTCACTTGTGCTCCATGCCGATTGAAATATGCAAGCATAATAGTCTGGGAAATAGGATCAAGAGGTTTATGTAGAAAAGTGTGTTTGGGCTGGGGCCCAAAGTGGTAAATGACTGTCTTCGATCATCAAAAAAGATTTATGCTCTTAAGGTAAATTGAAGTTATCACACTGCAACCACAAAACCTCAAAGAGAAAATGATGCAGAGAAGTGTAAAAGATGAGGATAAAGGAGAGTACTGCAGAAAGGCAAATTAATCAATGGTTTAGGCACGAATGACTTACTGGACAAAGGGGAATTTTACTCATTTTATTCATCGTAGGCCTCACAGCCTGATGCAGCTGGCCAAACTTTAATTGCTAGCTCGCCTGGCAGATGATATTTATGATAATAAAATACACGAAAATACTCAAATACAGATGCTTTTCAGACAAAAGAGGGCAGCGTGGTCACAAATGAAGCAAAAGCCCCAGCTAATTGCACTTTTGCCAGTTTTGATGGCCCTGGAAATAGTCCATGAAACAGTGCAGACATCAAACACGAGAAGATAACTACAAACATGAGGGGAAAATAATAAAAGGACACAAGAAAAAAACAAGAACAAGCATTTTAAAATCAGAGCTGATGTTGGAAAACTGCCCAAATTGTTACTTCTAGGCAAGGCATCAGTAAGGTCAGTATGAGTTCAAACAAGGATGGTCAAAAAACCTGAAAGAGATTTTCGGATCCTAGCTATCCCAAATCCTTCACAGTATTATATGTTCTGACCAGTTTCACCTCAAAGTCACTTTGAGGTAATAAAGGCAGAAGGATGATGAAGCATCTGTCTCCCCTCTTCTGCATGACAGCTTTGTCTGCCTTCATTCACCCAGGAGGATAATAGATACCAATTATCTTGCACCACTGATTTCATAATTGCTTTAAAGGGATCGCTACAACACACACATTCCCATCTTTGCCTGTCAAGAGAAGCTAATCAGATCTAAATTAGACTGAAGTGATAGACTTATTAGGGACTAATTTCTGTACTGCTAAACTAACAAAATCATCTTTCCAAAACCAACAAATGTGGGTCATAAATGATAGCAACATCCGTGATGGTCTTGATAATGTCTGGGTTGTTCTGACTATATCTTCTGATCGCAGTGTCATATTATCCCCAGAGAGCACATCACTCCCAGACTGCAGACTTACTTGTAGGTCCCAGAATTTTCATGAGTAAGATGCAAGACAAAGGCTTTTCCAGCTGGATCAGGCAATGCTGAAATATCCCTCAGTTATGCTGCTATAGGCTCTGGCTGTTGGGGAACATCCTGTGATTCACTAAGCATCTCTTCTCCACTCCCCCTCTTTTCACTCCTTATATGTTTATATACCACCACTGCATGTCATTAGCTTTTTGGCCCCTCTCCTATAGTTTATTATTCCTTGTCTCTTTATGCTCTTCTTTTTTCTCTTTTAATTCTCCTCACCCCACAACTAGTCGGTGGAGATGGCTGGTTCTGCTGAAGTCCTTTTCTTGTTAGCAAGGGGTTCTTCCTCCCTACAGTCGCCAAATGGACTTGCCAAAGGGATTGTTTGATTGTTGGGGTTTTCTCTCCAATATTGTGGGCTCTCTCATGTGCAATATAAAATGCCTTGGGGGGACTGTAGTTATGAAGTGATATAAAGACATTCATTTTAGCCTTCAGTTTAGCTGGAATGGAAAACAATAAAAAGGCTACAATTTCCAAACTTTCCTTAGTTTAGATTCAATCTAATCTCAATGCATGATGCCCTATGGGATATCTCTGTGAATGGAATCAAAATTCAACAAGCTGCACTGATCAGGCGCTATTGTGAGGTAAATCAGACAGAGATAGGCTGACCTAAGCTGGCCCCAGATGACGACTTACATTTCCTATCCCCGGTAGACAGGTCACACAACTGCATCCTACTTCCTTTTCCTACAGGCATGGACATTCGTCACACCTCAATCTCCTGGTGGGCTAAAACGGATACATCAGATGGGAAACACTCTTAACACCCTACAATATTCCCAACACAGGGTTATGACTATTTGCATATAAAAATTTTACTAATGCAAGATGGCTAAGACATACATCAAATTATGTAAATAAATCATCACTATAATGATCGTAGTGTGTTTGCATGTTTGTTCCGAAACTTTTCCTAGACAGCTGATTCAATCTTCATGAAACTTTGGTAACATCTATATTGTGATTGATTAAAATATTTAGTATTGTTTCTTCTTCTGTGTATTTGCATATAGGAAGTGTTACTAAGTCCGCTTTGTACGCTGTATGCCATTTTTACACATGTCAATACAATGTATAGTTTGCACTTTAATATGCATGCTACATGTACATTTTAGCAGTCACCACAGGGTCTAAATTTTAAGAATTGGGAAGTTTTTTATTTCCTATTTGGCAGGCTTTACCATTCTACACCATTACCTGACAGTGAAAAATGGTCACAACAGATGGCAGAGAGAGGTGAATGTTTATGAACATTGCCAAAAGAACCATCAGCGTAAATAGCCGATGATAATAACAGCCCTAGCATAGGCATGCTATGTCGACATAAACAGCCCCAATATAGCATGTGTGGCCTTTCATTCCTTTGAGGTTAGTAGTGCCTTGCCTTTTCAGTCATTTCCAATTTTATTTCTAGGATTACAGTTAAAAGCCCACATTACTGTTATTAATTTGAGGGTTAAAGTGTGTGACCTGTTGTAAAATGTTGAAAGTCGGCCCTTTCCTCTTTCACCACTTTCAGTGACCACATAAACGGTCAGTTCTTGTTCAAACCTTTCTTGGTATCTCACTTAGAGAAATGAGCTCTGGCGTGACCAAGAACAAACCAAGAGAGGGCGGTATCCATAGTGAGATTTCTTGCTTGATTCTCAGAGAACCAGAGTTATACTGGTAACCAAACATTGTTCAAAATCATATTTAGTATTAATTAAGCTATGACGACTTATGACTAACAGATGGCTCAACATTTACAAATAACAGAAAACACACAGATAGCAATCAGTGTAAATAGCTGATGATGATATCAGCTATACCATATACAACATGGGGGCAATTGCCATTCTATCTTTTCATGTAAGTTACATATTATTATTGGTTACATATTATATTGGGGCAGGGATAGCTCAGTAGGTAAAGTTTGGTCCCGTGATCGGAGGTCAGGGGTTCAATTCCCCTGAACGGCTACCCTGAGGTACCCCTGAGCAAGGTACCGTCCCTACACGCTGCTCCCCGGGCGCCCAATGGCAGCCCACTGCTTCACTGAGTGAAAAGGTTAAATGCAGAGAGGAATTTCCCCACGGGGATCAATAAAGTATACATTACCATTAGAAATTCCATTTTTAATGGTTCCAAATTGTTAGTAATTAAATATGTTTTCTTTAAAATTATCACCTGTAACTGTACCAAGTCTGATCCAGGTCTGGCAAAAACCTCCCATAGAGCAGGTGTTTTCTACTAATGATAACATAATATACTTATATATAATATACTTTCAAGAAACCCAAGGTCACATTATACACAAAACTCAAAGCCCACGGGCCTCAAGGATGTGAGGTATTTGATATTAAGTGATTCGACACTGGGTTTACATGGACTGTATATGCACATACCTACATACACAGAAAAGTGAAGGGATTTTCAACATCTTTGGGAAATTAAAGCCATTCTCTATTGCTTGGCCTTTAGAACACCAGAAATGAGGGTGGATTCATAGGTGGTGTGGTGTGATGTGACTCTGCACACATCATACCACCACATCATTTTGGTTTTGAACACGTCACACACTTCCATTAGTGGCCAAAATGTGCAGATGGAAACATCAGATGGAGTTTTCCAAGCAAGTTAATTCTTGCTTCTATTTTAGGATGAGTGTACCTTTTTTTAAATGAGGTACACAAGTCTGTAAAGAGGTGCTAATGAATGACTCACACTTCATGGAACCTTCTCCACTATGCGTGTCATTCTTTCCTTGCTGGGTCCACACCTTGCACCACTGACTACTGACTAGAGTAATTCTATTATTTTCATCACAGTAGCGATAAATAATAGTCAAATAAATAATAGTAATAATAAATAATACTCACAGATCATGCTAACTCTCTTCTATCATTGCTTTGCATTTTCACAACCCCTTCATCAATCCATCTATCACTGTTTCCATCACCAGTCCATAAGGTCTGTACAGCAATCATAAACATGTTCTATGATTTAGGCAAATTCTACTAGACAGTTTCTGTTAACTCTATAAAATGATAATCTGAATAAATAATCTGAATAAAGTTGCTTGATATAATTCATCAGAAACTGAACAACATACTTTGTGGAAAATGCTTAAAAAGAAAAAAAAGAATAATCATGGTCTAGTACAACATAAATTCAACCCCCAGGTTAAGATTACCAAGATGGAGCTCTACTGTAAAGTCCTGAGGTGTCTGACTGAGGACACTCAGAGCAAACCAGTCTTAAGTTTGGCGTGTACCAGTATTGCACCCCATCTGCCCTGCTCACCAAAGTTGGGTCCCTGTAACATGTGTCCACTTCCACTTCAGCTGGTTGTAATCTGCAGCCTCACCAGTAGATGCTACTAAATTCTACACATTGCATATTTAAGCAATTGTAGCTTCTGGGTATACTGGGGCCTACACTCAATGTATAGCGCATTATGTTGAATATAAAGATTTTGAGAGGAGCCTCATGTGTCATAAGAACCACTGTGTCAGTATTTTCGCCAGATGTGGCTCATGGGTCACTGGGGCGTGAAGAAGATGAGGGAAATGAAACTGACGGCACCTTGTTGCTAAATAATTACAGTTATGTTTAACTTTAGATTTCTTCTGAACACATTCACCTCCTGAATTGTTATGTTATGTTTTGTTTTGTTTTTTCCCTCTCTTGTGTGCCAGTCTCAGTTATATCCTCCACTGACATGTTTTCTCAGAGTCTGTGTTATTGCTTATATGGTTAGAGCTGGAAAACCAAACAAAGCCTGACACAGCACTCCATCACCTGGCCCGATGATGTCATGATGTCTTAAGTATCCCACTTTGACTGTGGCCCCACCTTCCTCCCAGCACATGTCAGAGGTTGGTGAGCCATGCGCAGGTGTGTGTGTGTGTGTGTCTGGGTGTGCAAATCAGTGACATATTTTTGGAGGCTGAGAAGCCCCACAGGTTGTAAAGTTGTTCCAGACCACGTTGTACCACAGCTGGGTGTGAATGGGGGTTATGTCTCTGAACAGTCCTCTCTTTGAGCTTCATTTCCAGGTCGACCCCTTCCAGATCATGGTTCATGGTAGAGGTGTCGTCATCTGACTGGTTAGAGCTCCTGGCCTCACACGTTTGTTAGAGTACATTTTGCTGTTCATCAATCAAATCTAGGTTTCCATTACTACCAAGTAGACCTGAAATTTCATATTTCCGCTCAGTCTTCTTAGCACATGAGCCTTGTTCATAGAGTGTGCTGCATTCATATTCCATTGACATAAGTTCAGCACTTGCAGTTTCTTAAGTGCTAGTCAGAAGTTCTGCTAGTCCTTGAAGAAAACACTATTATAATTAAACATAATGAGGATCTGTAAGGCTTTACATTGGCCAGCAGTCGAGCACGCTCCTTACAATGATAGTGCCAAGATGCTGATGTTTGTTGGTAACATTTACCAAGACGAAAATACTCCATCCACATATTAAAGAGGCACTCATGTATTTATTTGTGGTGAGAATACTGGCTTCTTCGGAAAAAAATCTGGATTCGCTGTCATGTGGACAAAGCCATGATCTAGTTACTCTTGCCAAATAACCGGACTGCTCGAAAGAACGTGTCATCACTTTCATCTTGGATGATCCACTTCCTAATTTTTCTCACAGCGTCATCTATTTGCGCTCATTCACATCTGCCAAGAAGTAGATATAACCGGTGGGCCGGAGGGGGGGGGGAGAAGAGGAAGAGGAAAAATTTTGAATGTTGGATGTCCCCTCACAGTTAAAGTCATGCTTTTGCCTTCCAAGGCGCATCTCCAAGGACATCCAGGTCTCATTCACTCAGCCCCACTGGCTTTTATGTCCACTGAAAATGTCTCCGTGGTGTGTGCCGCATACTGAGTGCAAAAGAAACCAAATGTGGTATTCTGAAAACAGACTGTTTATGCGATTTTGTTACACTGTCTTTTGTTTCTGTGGAATACAGTTTTGGTTTAAATTATTATGGTTTAATGTCTAAATCAAAGAAACACTTTGATAGGATTAAAGGAGAGGAAATAGGAAATAATTATATGGTCTCACAACATATTAGCAACATAAGAGGTTCATGGTAACAATGGAACATGAAACCACAGTGTGCTCAAATGATGGTGGCTGGAAATACTATAACAAACACAGAGAGAATCTCAGTTGATGACAATCAACTGCCCTCTGTTTACTGAAAACAATAAAACCCCTCTGCTGACACGAGGCAGGCTTCTGGTAGAGTCTGTCCGTAGAGAAAACATTTAATGGCTCCATGTGGGGTTGTTTGCAGCTTAATTTGTGGTTGTAACATCCATTCAGACATGTGTATCTATTTTTTTCCTGTTTCAAAGCATATGACATTCCTTTAACCGGATAACTGATGTGGATTCTGACAGTCGGTGGGGCCAGACGCTGACCTGGCTCATGCGAGGCCTGGAAACAATCCAACAAAATGCCACACAGCTTTGGAGAACTCCCTCCCTTCTTACTTGCTCCATGTATCCCTTTGGAGCAGGATGTTGCAGGTCAGATTTACAGTAGATCTATGCGCCACTGAGCCTAACTTGGGCAAGATAATTGGAAAAAGGTTTGTACGTTATGTGGCCCGCAGAGGGTCCTTTCAGCACCTCCACACTAAATAAGCAACGAAATCACAAAGGACGGCACACAGGTGAAGCAGATGTACATATGAATGTGTGTAAAGATATATCCTCTACAGTACGCATGCATGCATATGCACACGGAATGTTTTGAAGACCATAAAAAATTAAGAAGAGCTTTTGGCATGCTGTTCACATTACTGAATGACATGAACAAGGAAATGAGGAGGTTGAACTTTAAGTTACACATGTCTGGCATGAACATAGCCATCGGAGAATACACTGACAGCATCCCAAATATATGTATGCATGTGTTATACATGAAGGGGAAAAAGATCAGGCACGTATACATGTAGAAATATGACTCATTTCCTGCACTGAAAACACTGTACTAATGGACTGCTCTGCATCTTTCTCATGCAATTTTAATTCTATTGTGTTTCTAACCTCATTTTATCTCTGATTTCCATTATGGATCGCCAAAGAGGAACCCTCTGTCTGATAAAAATGGTCCATTACATAAATGGCTCATCACTCCGAGGCCTTTGTGTGTCTGCCCAGCAGGTGAACAAGAGGTCTTCAACTTGGCAACAATAGAAAGACTTTGAAGACTTTACAGTTGGGGAGACACATCATCACAGACTCCAGCAGTAATGGGATTGAGTAACACTACACCTGATGAAAATAATACTAATAGTGACAATGTGAACAATAGTCTGGTCTTGTCATTGATGACAAAAGGTTAATGTACCAAAATGATTATTAAACCTCATTATACCTTACAAGTTCATTTACATAAATGATCGGTTAACTATTATAGAACAAATTCTCGGAATTGATAGGAAGTGATGGACTTGTCTACCAACACTGGCAAGCTACTCTATGAGCCGTAGTGAAATTTAAATTGAGGCTGTTCGCCTTCAAAGTAAAAGTTGAGGCACAACTTAAGGTAACTGTGGCAATCTACTAGAAACCAAAGCAATTACTGAGGGGGGAATACACGTATTTCCCTAGCGACCTGTGGTTGTATCACATCCAAAATGGCAGACAGCTGTTGAGCAATGTGCACATGACATCACATGAGAAACCTCAATAAAAGATGGACGTAGCCGCTTCTTGGCAAAAATGAAGCCAATGTGAAAGTGCCTTAAAACGGCATTCTACCTGAAAACCACTAGATGGCAATAGCTGTTGTCTAAAAAGACTTTGGCCCTATAAAACTTTATGGGAGAACAACTTTTTGACTTGACTTCAGTCCAAAAAAAGGACATTTTCTAAATCTTGGTCATGCAATGTTACTAAAATGACGATTATCTGTGGTAACACCACGTACTGACTAAACAGACGGTTACAGTGATGCGACGTTGAAAGTTCTAATCTCAAGGCTTCAAAACAGGGCTTTGGAAACCGATCTAATATTTTAAAATAAGACTGACCATGATTAAATATTGTCTGTTTTACTTTTATATTGGCCCTGAGACAGAGGATGAATGGATGGATGTTAGTGAGCATTCTAGTGAAAATCAGTGCAACATCAATTTCCTTGTGTCAATGTACTTAACATCATAAAGCTGCTAGGATACCTAGGTAGTAATTTCCCAGAAAAGCAAAGTTCATTATTGTAAATTAAGATTAAAAAAATAATAATAATTACAAAAGTGTTCAAATGTGAGTAAAAAAGATCAAATTTGAAGCTGTAGAGAGCAGTTCTAACAGCTAGTTTTTTCAAATATACAAGACAACACTAACTATACACCTATGTGTAACATTTTCATCATAAAAGATGAAGGAAATCGAAATAATATACTCACCTAATATTAGAGTTTACAATGAAAATACATCCATGGCTAAATCATTTGTTAGCTTGTTTTTAAGCATGAAAAAGCCATTTAGTGTGCGGACTTATTTTGACTTTATAACCTGTGTTTTGTTTTGCTTTTTTATTTATTTTGGTTTTGTTTTGTTTTGTTTGTTTGAAATGGATGAAATTATTAATTGTTGGCTGCAGTTTGTCCAAGAAGGCAACAATGAGCTATGAGACGTCTGCTTTCAATGTCTCATTAATATAATTCAAGACACAATACAATGTCAAACATAAACTGTCTAAGCCTTGATCAAAATACAATATTTGCTACTATACGGCATCATTTGCCATTACTTTTTCATTTTCTTAACATTTCCATAAAATGCACTCAACATTTAAATGGAATCATACTATATATTGTCAAATCATGTTAGGCGTCAGGTGAGCCTCAAATTCTAGTGTACTTGAATGGAGAGTCAGTTTTTCAGGCCTGAAAATGTTTTGCCTTCATAATGAGACTATCCAGAGTCCTTCTAATCACACTCACTTGTATAAAACAATTGCTTCGAATCGGGGGAAAATAAATGTTTTGCTGAAGATATAAATCCTAGAGCTGGTGTCTGGATTTATGCCTTGCATACTAGCATGGATATCATACTGTGAAATGTAGATAGATGGCCAGCTCGAATCATTTGAAGTAAGCTGTCCTAATTAGTGTACAGTCTGTTTTGTCACTCCAAGATATTAATGTGACACACACACACACACGGTCAGCTCATGCTTGGCAGCAATGAGCTGTGACATCCCGTCCAGTGCAGCTGGTCTGCAGCCTCTAGGCAGTCCTACGCTCTGGGAGGGAAGCCTGGTTTGATTTTAGTCAAACCAGGGCAAACCAGGACTTTCACATTCCAGCTTTTCAATTGAAATTATTTGTTACTGCCCCAGAGACTCATAGAGAGCTTACATATATGAATTTGGAGGAATAATATCTTAAAGTGTTTGCTAAGGTGCTGTTTGCCCTCAAGCTAGCCAGTGTAAAATTATACACACCACTTTTCGTTTTTGCTTTTTCTCTCTCTCTCATTCTCCTTGCTCTATCTTGAAGTGAGGCTGTTCCAAGCTGGAAAGTTTTGCCACTGTTACATAAACTCCAGCTCGAGCGGCTGCGGGGTCAAGAAAAAGGGAAGAAAAGAGGGAAAAAAACAAGACAAGAGCTGAAGAATATTGTGGGAAAATAAGGGCCAAAGATAAAAAGGATCTGGATTGGGTAAAACCTGTGTCATCGGGAACGTCTAAAAAAACCTCCTCTTCATAAGATCCTGGAGAAAAGAGGAAGAACAAAAGAGCAGGAGGAAATTGGAAGCAGAGTGAAGGCAGCTTAGCAGCTCCTATCCAAAAAGCCTGGAAGAAAGGGAAGAAGGAAAAACTGAAAACAAAGCATTAAATGGCTTGGAATCGTCCAAGCCCCGCCTGAAACCCTCTCTGGAACCAGCCAGGCCGCCGCTGATACACAAAAGAGCCGACTTCAACCTGACATGTCTTCCTGTTGAAAAGACAGAAACACAAATCTCCTGGAGCACCGGCAATCCAGGGTTTCATTGTGTGGGTTACCTGGTGCCGAATTATGTTTTTATTGTTGAGAATCGAGGGGTTTTGTTGCTAGTTTAGTTTCTCTTTCCCTGCCCACCTTCCTGCCAGCACACTTAATGACCCAAGCATAATTTTGGGAACCCTAATAACTTCTCACTTTCTATTGGGTGTACAACCCATGGTAGATGACTGAGCGAAGCATGAGTTATTAGATTTATAGGAAGTGCTCAACAGTTTGTCTGGAAGTGGGTAATGAATCATATTCCAAATGCCTTGCAGATGCCGTAGCAGATCTCGGTGGGTACATGCTGCGACTGAATACCAAATCAACTTATAATTACCTCTCGAAACCACATCCACATTTATTTACTGAGGTGTTTATGCGCATAAATCCCAGTCGAACATCCCTCAAACCGCTAAAAATCACACAGAACAACAGGGTGGTGTGTTTTAGCAGACAAGGGCAGTTCCTATGAATAATGCAATGACAACTCCAGTACTGGCGAGAGCATCTTTTCAGGTGTGCATGCTCATTAAATCAGCCACCTCTCTCTACTGCTTCACTGCCCAGGAGCATTTTTCAGTAAGTAAGGGTTTTAATTTACCATGAATCCACTTGTATGCTGACTCACTGCATTTTCTCCTTTTATGAAGTGCTGTCCATACTGCTTTCATCTCAGCTGTTCTCACTGACTAGCTGCAAAACACACACACACACACACATATTGTGGAAACCTCTGAAAATCCTGGGTGACTGAATCGTCGGCCAGCCTTTACTTCACCTGTGAGGCAGCACGTTTCCCAGCAGATACAGGACATTCCCAAAAACTGCAAAGTAAACAGGTTGAATAATGGAAACATTGTGAAAGTCAGAGGAAAAAAGGAAAGGGGGGGGGTAAACGTTGAGAGGATGGGGTTGGAAATAGATGGAGTGGAGGTAGAAGAAAGGGATGCGGTATTCAATAAGCGCAGGTCCATTACCAGGCTGTGTGCTGGGCTTTACTGTCACAGCGTGCCTTTCACCATTTGTTTCCCATAAAGGCCACATGGAAACATTTAGCTGGCTTAAAGCAGATCAGCGCACGCCGTCTCAGGCCCGTAACATTTGCTACTTGTATTCCAGGTCTGTCCTAATAAAGTTTTCTGAAAAATATAGGCAGCTGCAATAAATAATATTAATAAATATTTTTTAAATGGCAGCTCGTCTGCTTGTGGGAGACGGTGAACAAACTGCCTGCATGTTAGGAAGCATCTTTGAGACAGAGAGAAGGGGAGTAAATATGAATAGCATCTTTAAAGTAGTTCCTCATGGCTCGATGAGTCTTAAGTGCCTCAAACAACCCCCCCCCCCCCCCCCCCCCTCCTCCCTTCCTCC
>VUQG01041739.1:0-16353 GCA_015106755.1 Etia nguti | reverse complement strand
TTCACCCAGAGAAAAACGGCTGCTGCTGCCATCATCATCCGTCATCATTTCTGCTACACTGGCAGGGCTAGGGCCAGGACTCTCCTCTTCGGGTTCTTGGTGGATGTTGCTAACTCCGGGTCCGATAACAGGCACCACACCCGCGGTAGATGTGCTCGGTGTGAGGTCTCGCAGCAAGCTATCAAATACGGTGCATTTCTCGGCTTTTAAAAAAACGCTATGCGTCGCCAGGTGTTTCATCAGATTCGAGGCGTTACCTCCTTTGCACAGTATCACCTTAAAGCACTTGTTGCAGGCTGCTGAGTTTGCATCTTTTGCTGTGAAGTACAGCCAGACTTTTGACCGCTTCGTCTTGGGCATTTTTAATCTGTAGCTCTGCTCTAAAAGAACGTACGTACCTGGGCCCACCTACTATCCTTGGAAAGGTAAAATGATTGGCTAGAATCCTAAGTGTATGACATCTCAGGAGGAAAAAGCACCGAAATAAAGCACCGAAATGTGCGCTGGTTTTCGGTCTGGTTACTACCATTTATGACACCGGATACCGGTACCCATCCCTAGTCACAGCAAAGTATTGCACTGTAATGAGTGGCATTTATAAAGGTTATGATATAAATCAGAATTCCAGTGTAAAAAAGCTCAATAGCAATTTCAACTAATTTTCCGATTGCTCCATGTGAATAAGATATTATATTTTTTAAAATTCCCCTCTCGCCCCTGCGGGTGGTCCATCCTTCAAGCTCGGGTCCTCTACCAGAGGCCTGGGAGCTTGAGGGTCCTGCACAGTATCTTAGCTGTTCCTAGGACTGCGCTCTACTGGACAGAGATCTCCGATGTTGCTCCTGGGATCTGCTGGAGCCACTCACCTAGCTTGGGAGTCACTGCACCTAGCGCTCCGATTACCACTTGGACCACTGTTACCTTCACCCTCCACATCTTCTCGAGCTATTCTGTGAGCCCTTGGTACTTCTCTAGCTTCTCATGTTTCGTCTTCCCGATGTTGGATCACTACGGCCGTCTTCTTCTGCTTGTCCACCACTACTATGTCCTGTTGGTTAGCCACCACCATTTTGTCCGTCTGTATCTAGAAGAAACAAATCTCCTCCACTCCTTTTTTTTTTTAACACTGCATGTCTCACATTAGATGTGGTCCTCTTTTCTGTCTTCTAATTCCAGTCAATCCCAAACCAATCAGAGGAAACAACTGCTCCTTCTGAGGTTCGGCCAGAAGTCTTTTATTATTACCTTGAGACAACTGTCATGAATGGATGTAATGCTGAATACATGAAACAGAAGTAAAATTGAGATATACTCAGTCAAGATTTTCCAAAGCTCTAATCTTGTGGTGTGCTGGCTTTTAATATTTGCATTTAAAGGCTTCTCTTTGGAAGCCCCAGTTCAGCTGTTGATGTCCAGGTATTCACCAGTATTTTAAATGCTGCTGTATCTGTTGGGTTTACAATATGGATTTTCTCTAAACAGCAATAAAACTGTTAAAGAGCGCCGACACACTTAAAGAGCTGAGCTTCCTAGCAGCACCTGTGCCAAGGCTACATGTAATGTATATGATTTTTCACACCACCATCCACAATCTTTCATCAGCACTGCTGCGTGAAACCCAGTCCTACCATCATTTTCTCCATTCGTCCTGGCCGGCTGCCAAACTCAGTAAAAACCTGAAAGAGAGGCGAGGGGCGGGGGTGGCGGGTGGAAGTGCAGCCCTCCATATCCCCCTCCTAACTCCCAACCCTCCTCCTCACTAATATCTTTGAGGAGCGGGAAAGTGCCTCCTCACCTCAGAAACCTCTTATTAGAGGGAAGAACATAGTAAACTGCCAAATGCACGCACAGAGAAAGAGAGATGGTGCATGTGTGCGTGAATGTGATGATTACTGTAAACACTCGGCTATCTGTCTCTCGGTAAACACACGGAGTACTAAAGTGTGCTCTGTAATGATGGGGGAACTATAGGGAGGGCGTAGGAAAATCTCTCTACAAGCCGGGACAAGCATCCAGACCTCGGAGCACTTAACTAATCATTATATACACGGGTACTAAGGAGCTACTTACTGCCGATGGAAACATTTTTATATTATATGACTGATAGCCAACTGTTTTTTAGAGCTGCTTAGATCAAGACGTTAAACATTTATGCTTTTTGTCTAACTGCATGGAGCCCTTTAACTCATTACTCTTTGTAGCAGAAATTTGAAGACACAGAAAGTTTCACTGTAAATGTAACTAAAAAACAAACTGTTTAGTTTAATGATGCCATGCTGTGAAAAAATACACTATCTGATGGTGCTACTAGATGAAGGAGCAGGAGATCAGAGAACTCTTCAAGGGTCAGCTCCTGATGATGAATGTACAAATGTTATGACTGGCTGGATAGTGAAAATGCTTTTGCTGATATCATTATTAAATGTACATGTTCTTAAGGAAATATGGGTAAATAATGCAGTACTTTTACTACAGCTGAAAGCCTGCACTTTAGTCACATCTTCATTGTTTAATATCAGATCTGCTTTGGTGGTGCACACAGGCAAAATTACAAAACGTATGTCATTATCCAAAAAATTGGGCAACTAAGTGCATATTGATGTTTGCCTAAAGATCCAGTTGTTGTTTTTTCAGGGTAGTGGTTAAGCACTTAAATCATGCCTGTTGCTCCTTTTTCCACTCTCATGGTACCAGGGCCCAACTGAGAACCGGTTCCTTCCACTGAAACCCAGAAAAGGACCGGTCCCAAAGCACTTGTACCAGTACTACAGTTTTTTTGTGAGGGGAGGGAAGAACCATGACATTATCTGAGCT
This sequence comes from Etia nguti, assembly GCA_015106755.1. Taxonomy (NCBI): domain Eukaryota; kingdom Metazoa; phylum Chordata; class Actinopteri; order Cichliformes; family Cichlidae; genus Etia; species Etia nguti. The sequence continues at coordinate 13,539 of VUQG01041739.1, read as the reverse complement.
TGTGTAATTATTTGTTCTTGAACTTGTCAAAATGTGATCTAATTTTCCAGGGACTGGCACCAGCACAGCCTTATTGGAAAAAAGAATTTCAGCTTTAGCTGTTTAGCAGCTCTGAACAGTGCTTGTATGTAGTTACAGCATTGTATTTAAGCAGTCCAGCAATCCAGCATCTGTTTGGCACGTATGAAAACTGGCCAACTACTGTGTTAAAAATGCAACAGCAAAAACTTGCTTTCATGCTTCACTTCAGGCAAACAAAGTGTGGACTGAGAAGATTGATGATGTCGGCATGTTTTCGTATAATCGACTGTGAGTCAGTTTTGTGTTAACTTGAGGTTTAATAGACTGAGATTCAGAACCACACAAAACTTTAATGGTGTGTTGTGGCTTTGGGCTGTTGCCACTTTGCCCCATCCTGCTGTGTGCAGATCAGGCGCCTTTTATCTTCTTAAGAGCGATGCTGTGGTCCACTTCAGTCTGTGATGGTTAAACCAAACATGCGTTATTTAGTCTACCCTCATACTTTAATGTACATTCTGTTTGGCTGCCGATGGCTTCCGCCTCTCTGATGCTTCAGATTTATGACTCATTTTGTCTGCAAGTCAACATTTGTAGGTTTCTCATGTTTTTTGGCATCTGTAATGTTTACAGCCACCATGTATGACCCTGTATGGTCAAAAACATGCTCACGGGCAGTAACAGAGCTGGGAGGTGATATGAGGAGAGATAAGACTGCTTTCACATCCCCACAGTTCCGTGTGGAGAAGTGAATTCTGTTCTGTTTCCTCTGTTATGTCTACATGGCTCCAGATGATAGCTCAAGGTCGTGTGTGGAAACTGAAGCACAGCTCCAATTAACTGTAGCTGTCTTGGCTGAGCATAAAGGGAGTGTGCTCTGAGTTCACAGAAAGGCCGTGTGGTTGCTCCACTGTCACTAAGTTATGCCAGTTGTACCGCTGGACAAGCGGTGCAGGAAACTGGAGATGACCTGGATGTTACTGTCTCATACATTGCAGAAAACACTCCAACTGTAACATAAAACCTGCTAAATAGGAGCTTTGGCACATCACACATAAAGCACAGTGGGAGACAAAAAGAGAAGCCTGAGGGATACAGTTACACACAGGTCCAAAATAAGAGGGGGTTTTAAATGTGCCTGTAAAATTTAAAAAAAAAGAAACTAAGACTTGTATGAAATGATTAACATAGAGAAAGATGTCCTGACATGTTGATGCAGAGGTCTACCCTTCTGAAGCAGTCACCCTCTGAAACAAGGAGTCACAGAGGGTGACGTGATGTGGAGGAATTAATGGAAGATGAAGGCAATAAGAACAGGGTGAGTAAGGCAGAGATGAAAGAGGCAATGAATGACATGATGATAAAAGGAGTGAGAGGAGGACGAAGATATTGGAGATACTGATTTATTATTTTTATGGCTGTGTGGGCTCTTAAACGCAGTCCCAGTTTCATTTTTCAAGCTGTTTTAATGATGTTTTTTTGAACGGAAACTGTAACAAACACCGATCGATAAACTGGTTTATGAAACATTCGATACAGATTAAATCAAGTTCTTTGCCTCTTTTTGTTTGTTAATAACACGAGGCTGTGAATGAACAGCAAAATAAACTGTATAAATGTTACATCAATATAATATGATAAAGTCATAAACTCATAAAAAGTCATTCACAAAGACATGCTGTGACTGCTTGTTGTTACCTGGCTCACGATGTATATATAATGTAAGAGGATATTAAGAGGAACATATCAATAGCATACACCACGTTTACATCTTACATGTGGGAATACTGCAAAATAGAAGTGTCTGATTATTAAGTACAAGAAGTTAAATAAAGATTTACACCCTTTTTATTATTTCCAAAATTGCATAAAGATGGAGGATCCACATCTAATAAGAAGTAAAAATAAAGTCAGGTTTCTTTAACAAATGTATCAGTTTCTTACTTATGACTTCTTTCCCTTCTGAGCGGGAGCAGGTAAGGCTGGATTACCAAGGTAGCTAAACAGAAAACAGTTTCTCCGGACTCACCGTGTATTGATTCGTCTTCCTTGTTTTTTTAAAGAAACGTTTGCCTCTGCAGTCGTTGTTGTTTCACTTTTGTAGGGAAATGTAAATCAAAAGAAGATTCCCAGGCCTAACTGTGATTCACATGTTTCATGTATTAGCTCTTAGACCTCTGAGGTGCATATAATCTTGTGAAAAAGAAAGTTTTCACAAGACTTTATTAGACACTATAATTTCTTAGCTTGTAAAACCACCTTTAGCATCAATAACTTGAAGTAATTGTTTTCCGTATGTCTTTTTCAGACTGTCACATCATTGTGGGGTATTCTGGACATTCTTCAACTCAACGTTACTTCAGTTCACAAGATATTTGGGTTCATTTGTTCATGAACAGCTCACATAAGGCCCCACCACGAGCATTTCAATCTGGTTAGGTCTGGTCTTTAACTGGGTCATTGCAACACCTTATTCTTTGAGCTTGCTTTCATTGTCATAACCTAGTTTCAAGCAAACTTTAGATGGACTCGGGTTTGACTCTAGAATACTTTGGTACACACAAGAGCTCATGGTCAGCACAGTGTTTTTCTTGTTGTAATGTCATAAGGTTTAAAATTTAACATGCTAACTAAGGCCTGCCAAGAATGAGATTGCTTCCTTTTTTCACCCTTTTTTTGCAGTGTCTTTAAACATTACACAAGCTGGCCTTGGGGTGAATTTTCTGGGACATCCACACCAAGAAAGGAGTGGCAGCTGCCTTGTTTTCCACCTGTGAATAATCCTTCTCACTGCAGAATGAATGAATGATGAACTTCAGACTGTTTGGAAATGACCTTTTAGCTTTTCACAGATTGATGAGCTGCAACAATGACTTCTTTAAGATCACTGCTGATGTCTTTCCTCCTTGGCATTGTGTTAACACACACCTGAACACTCAGCAAAGTGCCAAAACTTTTGCTTTAATAGAAGTGCTCACACCCTCTGATCATCAGTTATTTAAGTGCATTTTATTAGCAGCACCAGGCTGCTACTTCCCCTCGTCGCCTTACTGCTTCCCTATTCCTATGGAAGCAGTAAGAGTAAACTCATTTTTTAGACACTGCTTCTGAATTTTGGCTTAAATTAATAAAAATATACTGTAATAGGTCACGTGTTGTAATTCATCTGAGGTTTTATTCACCTAATTTTAATCCCTGCTGGACTAAAACCCAAGGATGACTTGTCCATTTGAAGGAAGAAGATAATTTCTTCAAATACAACAATTAAAATATTTTAACTATAGAAAAATGTAACAAAAGTGCTTTTGAACTACAATAATAAATCATGTTTTCAGTGTTACATTTGCCCCCAAGCACTACTTTCTTCTTGATTTACATCATAAAATTGTGTTTTTACTGAAGCTATTAAATTGTACTGTTATAGTGCAGACATATATGTTCCTTGAATTAAAAGGTGTCTCTTGTGAAGTTTTCCAAAGTTGAAATGATTTTATTGAGGTGAAGGGACGGTTTCTCTTAGTAAGTTTTACCGCCTCTGAGTTCCGACGGGCTGCTGTGCTGTGACTGGGGCAGAGAGGCGTGTTCACGGCAGGAATGCAGCGCTCAGGTGGAGAAAGAGAGAGAGGGAGACACACGGACACACCGACACAACAGCAGCAGCCGAGTTGTGGACAAGTGGGACACCGCCGGTGGCCCCCTGTGCTCCTGAGCCGCCGTTCCCGCTCCTCTGTGCGTACTTTGTCTGGACTGAGAGGAAGGTCACAAATAAAAGAGAAGAAAGTGCCACTGGTGCTACCTGCTGCTGCTGCGGCCACAGTCAACTCAACCGGGAATCACCTGCCAGGAGGCAAAAGTGCATTTTAAACATAATTGTAAGACTACACTAGACTCGTGGAAGATGTTCCATGTGGCTGATGGTTTATAAGAAACTTTTTTTTAAAAGGACGAAGGGCCCTTCGTCTCACTTTTTGCACTGGAGTGTCCAGCAAAGGAGGTCTTTAAAAAATATATTAAAAATTATTTATTATTTTCAGGCTTTACTTGTAACTGATGTCATGTGTTATGGGAAGTGGAACACAGCTGTTTGGATGGACAGGCACTGCAGCTGAAAGAGAGTGAGAGAGACAAGACTTCCTTCAGTGTCTGCTAAAAAACAGCGAAGGCAAGAAGGAAGAAGCCTCCAGCAGACAGAGGGACATGGATGGTATCGCTGGCTCTGAAATCCGTGTATCGGCGCAGTCTGCGGATTGGGTGCACAGCGCGTATGAGCCGTGACAATTCACATCATGACAGCGAATCCAAACTGCACCTGACCGCGAATGTAACATTACCGGAGCCCACTCCACTACAGGATCTACGATGTCCTCAGTCCAGACGAGGTAAGAACGAGGGGCTTTAAATGATCTTTCTGATCAGGTTTAGCTTCCACCCGCAGATGGGATTACACGAGAATTAAATGACTGTGATTTCTAATAAGAGTGCAGCTTTGATGAGAGGTGACAAATTCCAGAGAAGCAACGTGGAGCCTGTCTGTCCTCTGATTGAGCTGCATTTGAAGGAGGAAATATGTGGTGGCTTTAAATATTTACCTTGAGTTATTTTTTTCTTGCAAGAAGCTGCAAAGCCTTGAACATTTCTTGCACTGCATTGAAGGATGGGAGGTGATAAATTCCAGGGACAGTTGAGTTTTTTTTTCTTTCCCAGTTGGGTTGGACGGTGTTTGTTTTGTGGTTGGTCAATTCCAAGAAGTTCAAGGAAAACTTGCGGTGTGGGGCATCTTTTCTCAGTTGTTTTGGTGCATATTTGAAAAAGCTTCTTTGCTCGGGTGCTTTTGTGTTTCACTTTATTTGGTTTGTGCATTCAGTTTGACTTGAAGCAGCTTAGTTGATCCTGCAGTCGCCTGTGAAGCCAGGGGCAGAAGTCATATCCAGTCTGCTGTAGGCTACTTCCTACCAGAGGGTGAGGTAATCCCCCTGCCATATCTGTGATATTACAAGTCCCGACTCCACATTCCACACGCCCTGATACTCTACCTTTATCTCCTAAATGTCACTGCCTATAAATACCCTGGTAATATTTTATCTAATCCTTACCCTGCAACAGAGAACACAAACACAGAGGACTGCAGAGAGACTCAATCTTTGCTTTTTTCATATCTGCGTTTCCAGTGGACCTGGTGTGCATTTGATGCAGTGCATCAGGAGACATTTGTAGGCTGATGGACCACTGTCAGCCAGGCTGGTGTGCAGCAGGAGAAAGAGGAGAGAAAGAATTGGCTCAGGGCACATTTTCTGTGTCTCGGGTAACTCTTCAGAGGAATGTTTGTTTGGGAAAGAGCTGTCAGACTCTTGAACAGGTTTAATCTTCTTACCATGGAACACTGAGCATATAGCTTCAAAACGAGGACACTAATTTGGTGTAACATGCAACGATGTCACTCTCTCCTCCGGCAAGGAATTTCAATCCTTTTCTCTCGCCTGGGATTTGCACTTTAAGCACTAGAGAAAGACATTAGTGGGGGGTTTTTTAAGTGGCTCTTTGTAATTGATGGATTATCATTGATATGTCATGAAAGACAAAAAGTTATCCAAGCTTCAGTTTTCTTCTAATAAACACAATGTTCTTTATTTAACGGAGGCAAAGCTGAAGTACAAGATTTTGCACGCCAATGTTCATTTTTACAGATATGTTCTGTAATGGTCTCTAGGTGCATATAAAGCATCTGGTCCATGATAAAGATACAAGGTAGTTTTTGAAATTATGAAAATCTCTGCAAGTTTTGTAATGTTTTTGGCTGTAACTGCTATCATACCTGAAAGCCTCAGATACCATTAGAGAAGCAGGTGATAGTAGACCCAACATTAAAACCACTGGAACCAAGGGAACAACATTGATTATCAGGGACACAGGCAACAAGTGAACTGCCAGTGCTTGAAATGCTGGAAACAGGAAACAATGGGTATAATGAACATAAAGACTTTGATGATGGCTATATAAAGAAAATCACAGTAGCGCCAAGAGGGCAGATCTTGTCGAGGGTACCGTGTATGCCACGGTTACTAGCTTTAGAAAGTTGTGATCAGTAATGGCTATGGGGAGCTTCTTGCTCTTCTAAAAGACTTGCTAAAAATGTAAAAGCTAGTAAAAAGTTTTTGGAGCAGGAAAACGTGGGAGTACCAACAACAAGCAGTTTCTCCAATGGCCACGTGAGCCTGGCTCCAAAAGTGAGTCAGTCCCCATAGGCTGCCATGTTAAAATGCCAAATTTTTTAGCATTAAAAAGCATGTTTACAGCCTGGAACAAAAACAGTTTTAGCCTCTTTCTATTGATAAAGTCTCCCTTCATAATAACTGTACAGGAGTTGGATTTTTTTTAAACTCACCTGTTTGATATTTAAAATGCTGAAAGTTGGTTGCTGTTAATGAACGTAAATAAATGATGTAGTCCAGGCCGAGTGGAGTGGATGAATGCAGCTTGTTATACAAGCTTGCTAGCATTAGGTAATAACTGATAACTTCACTTCTGGCTCCAAAGATACATCCAAATCACGAATGGTGAGGCTTCAGAACAGTCCAAGGTGATGTTGCATGCCTTAATGGGTCAGAGCTGTTTTGGTAGGAGACCTACATGAGCGAGCAGATGGTTTTAATGTTGTAACTGATTGGAGTAATGTTGCCGCAAGGAAAAAAGTACTGCATCACAATTTGCCAGTTACATCTGTGAATTATCCAGTCTTAATTTTAAACTCTGTGACTGGCTGTTTTAAATCAAAGTGCTCCCTGGGAGTTGTAATTTAAGAACACATCAATCAAACAGTCAGATTCAAATTCTGATACATCAACTTAAGTTTCGGATACATTTTTAAGGGTAAAACAGCCCATAGCACAAAAGTGGAAAGAAGGCAACTGTACTATTATTATAACTGTATTATTACATTTATTTAAGCTTGTAATTATACAGATACTGATACGGATACTGAATTCTTTATAACATTTTAGTTATTTATTAATCGAAGAACCAAATTTGTAAAGTAAGTAAAATTGTATTTATAAAGCACTCTTCAAGTCAAATATCATAAAGTGCTTAGAGTTAAAATTTAAAGAGATTTAATTTTTAGTTGCTTTTTGAAAGAGACCAGCGAGTCCACAGAAGAAAAGAGATCAAGAGTCTGGGGGCCACTGTTGCTAAAGCTCCTTTAGTTTTCAGCGTTGTATGCTGCAAAACCAGCAGGTCCTCATCACATGACCTCAGGGACCTGCTGTGGATGTATGCAGGGGCAGTCCTAGCCTGTTTGGTGCCCTGGGTGAACACTCCCTCTGCAGCCCCCTCCTCTTCTTTTTTTTTCTAAACTAAGGACCTGATGGCTTTGACCTTTTCTTGTCCATTTTCCATCAGTAATTTTGCACTCCGGTATCAACACCCAACCCTACAACATAAACTAATAGACCTACACCTTAGTGCACAGATTCGGTTTGTATAGGGCTTTTTTTCTGGGATTTCACACAACCCAGGAAAAATAATTAATACATAATGGGCTTGGATTGACAACATTATGAATGAAATGTGCACTGTTTGGAAGCAGCACGCCCCCTCCCCTTTCGACAGGTTGTGTGTGAGCAGCAGCAGCAAGCAGGCGCACCGAGGGCACTCACGCTAACTTTTCGCGTATATGTGTGTGACAGAATTTAGAAAGCAGATAGGTGCAAATTATAAGTCTATATCGTGATGTCTTCAGTTTTTGTGTTTGTTGTAGGGCTGTCAACGTTAACGCGTTAATGCCATCATCACGATTAACGCGATTAAAATTTTGAACACAATCAACCCATCTGGAGCGCAAAATGGACAAACTGACGAAATGCATTGATGGAGACATTTCAGGGATTTTGAGTCATTCTGCTCTCCAGATGGATTAATTGCGTTAAAAATTTTAATTGCGTTAATCGTGATGACGGCGTTAACAGCCCTAGTTGGTTTGTTTGTTTTTATTTATTTATTTTTTATTTTGGGAGCTGGTTATTAGGTTATTAGCCAGCCAGAGAATCCCCCGCCATCCCGCCCCTCTCCTCCCTGTGCAGCAAGCAGCAGGCGCACCTCGTAAATGGAGGGCGCCCTTACTTCTCGCAAATGGGCAATAGAAAACCGTTCGGTGCCTATGCAATCCCCAAAATGCGCTGCCATGATATCGGGGCAGCATGGTTGCGAGCAACTTTTTTTTTACCGATGCCATAATCCCGCCCCCACCACGATGCTGCCCTGGGCAACTGCCCATGTCGCCCATATCAAAAGCCGCCACTGGATGTGGGGATCTAAAAGCTCTCTGATGTGCGCTGGTGTTTGCCCATATAGAGCTCTAAAATTCAAAACCAGAATCTTAAAGTGGACTCTGAAGTTGATGGGGAGCCAGTGCTACTAAATTTGCAATGGTTTGAGGTGAGTACTTGGAAGACTTAGTCAGAAGCCTCGCAGTTGCATTCTGAACAACTTGCAGACGCTCCAGGGAGGATTTGTTAAGACAAGCGAACACAGGCGCCATCATACCGGAAACTGTAGTGATGATTCAACGTGGAGAGTTTTTATGTCCGTCCAAGCCATGAAGTACTTCAGTTCTCAGTCACTTGCCTTTGTCTGTGCATGAAATATACATTTTTTCACCTGAACCCTGGGCAGCTGAAACAGCTTCCCGCAGTTTAAAACTCTATGCAAAAAAATGCTGCACTAAACAAATTTACTTGATGATTAAACCTTTGTTTTTAGATACACCCAAATGACCAAAGACAAGAATAAAGAACAGGGCGAAAAGATCAGATCACTGCCTCAGCTACAATAATACCCACATTAAAGATGCTTTCTTGAATGAAATCAAGGCATGAGTGTGATAATCAGGATGGGACATGGTCCAAAGTTACTTCTGTGGCACATAGCAGACAATATGAGTCTGGTTCAGATTTGTCCTCGTCAGTGGAAATAATATTTTTGGTTTAGGTAAGGAACAGAGTATGCTGGAGGATACAGGACGTCAACACAGTTACCCCAAAAAACATTGTAGTAGGAAGCTGTCAGGGTCAAGACCATTTCATGTCCAATCATTCCATTCTCACATACTTTGTTGGTCAAGGTCCAGAACAGAGCCTGTCTGCAAACTAAAATGAAACACTTTGGTCTTACATTGGTTATATACTCTATAGTGTTATTCACAGTTGTCACTTTGTGTGGGCAAGAATTGTTCCTCTGTCAGTACAAACAGTAGCCAAGAACAATCACTGACTTTAGGCAAGCAGGTGGAATGCTGTTATTGACCTTTTGTAAAGTAAACTCTTGCCGTCTCTTTGCCCGAGTGCCGATTTCTTGGAAAGATTCCAGCCAATAATCCAGTCAAAGATTTTTTAAAGAAAACCTCAGAAACTCCTATAATGTAAAACTAGTCCTTCCACAGGTGAGAGTAACAGAAGGCTAACAAATGGTAGAAGGTGGAATCCCTTTTGAATAATCTTTGAACAATTTCCTGTTCTGCCACAACTGGATATTCACATTTATACACTTTCGATGTTACTTTGAACCAGGTACTCACTGGCTTATCTGCACTGGCCCACGGGCTCTGTCGGAGACAAAGGTGAAGCCATGCAGTCATTCCACAGATGGACACTTTCTAGTTTCAAGGATCAGACAGATAAGACTTTACTGCTCTGTGTGCATTTCTGAACTCAAGCTTTTACTTTACTCTTTAGTAGCTTTGTGTCCAAGGAGGACATGAGATGTTTTTCTCTCTTAGCAGGATAAAACTTTGTGGTAGAATGTCCACATGAAAACTGATTGCTGCATTGACTTTGTGACAAGGAATAACTGAACTGGATGTGATCTAAATCATAGGCTTCTGCCACTGGATCATTAATGTTTTTAATCCATAATGTAGAAAATCTGACAGAGACTTGACTTGAAACATGACTCCCGACCCTGAGGATACATTTATGTCTATTTAGTATTTATGTTTTTTTAATCTAAGACAGGCTTCACTATTTATGTGGATAGAAGACATTTTGAAATGCCCATTAAAACATAGTGGGTTTAGCCCACATGTCATCACAACATCAGTTGCGTGCATCTCTCCACATTCTCATGTTGTGAGACCCTGACTGTCGGTGACCTGAGAGGCTCTGCTTCAGTCAAAGTGGCTGTGAAAAGATAATCTCATAATCCCCGAGGTATGGTGGTGTACCAAGTTTGTTCTCCCTGTTGTGGAAGGAGCAAAGTGAAATCAAGTGAAGCAAAGCAAGCAAAACAAAGGGAAGGCACCAAAGTTGAATAAGAGGCTGAGTCTAGACATTTTGGCAGCGTCCATCTATAATTATTTTACAATTAACCACAATCCTCTCTGAGCATTTAACACAAACAAACAGTGACACTGGATTTCTTTTTTTCTTTTTCTTTTTTTTACTACTTCTTCAAGTGAAGCAGCTGCTGGGCCACAGAGACTCATCTTCAGAGAGGCTCATTTTGGCCACTGAGAACTTCATTGTTGCTGCCTTCTGCATAGTAAGCACAGATCCAGGGATCAGAGCAGGGATCCGGTGCTTCAGACTGAACATCTGGTTGTTTTATTTTATTCAAAAAAGTGTTCCACGTAAGCATCAGACCCCCCACCAGTCAGTCTTGGGTCACTAAATCTCAGGGTGGGTCAGAGGTCAAGTCTTGCCTCTGGTTGGAAGACATGTTGCTTTTCCAAACTTGGTGGGTGTGCAGATATTTGTAGGTCACCATACAGAAACACTTACACCGAGATCCCACACAAAGAATTTAAATGAGCAGAGATCTTGAATTTAGGTGTCTCCGGTGTTGATGTCACTCTCGGCTTCCAGGAGGTCAGAGGACACATTCTCACATGCAGTGTAATCAAGCCAAAGCGGTATAACAGAATCGTGTAATTGCATGATAGCTGTGTGGAGCTGTTGTTTATTTGTGCAGGGTGGGAATGTGAGCGCTACCTGTCTGTTAGGGCGTGTTTAAGGCAAGGTTCGTGAGTTCACGCACATTACAATGTAAGGGTGGAGAGAGTACAGAGAATTTTACCTCTCTTTAGACCTGGTGACGTTAGATACAGGTTAGTTACCTCTCTGTATATGGGTTAGTTGCCAAGTCAGAGTCACTGTTCATGGCAACCCTCTTTCTGAGTCATCATAAGGAATGGATCTGATACAGATCAGTGTTTCAGTATCAGTAAAAGTAAAAATGAAAGATCTGTAGCCTATCGATGGCATACATACATTATAAGTTAATGTATAATATTCCAGATCTACAACCGAATGAAGCTGGTAATGGAAAAGTTTGGGGTAAGTAATGCATGTGATTGTTGTAGGTGATGTTGCTCCATAGATACTCTTAAAAAGGTTAACGGAGAGATGGTGTATCATGTAAGTGTGCGTACTGTGTAAGAGCTGTTGCTTTGCATTGTTAAATACAACACAAAACACAAAAGGATATTTTATAATTACGGACTGTATATAAAAGATGGCGACTGTACTACACTACACAACACCTCTGCCTGTCGGAGGGCCTGCATGAGGATCAGGTGCTGAACAACCAAAATTGGCACACATGTACACCTTCGGTTACTGAAGATTCTTAACTATATCAAGGCTCTTACCTGTTGGCAAGCAGTTGCTACGCAACAGATGATGCTACCTAGCAACCACCTTCAGCCGCACCTTTTAGTTTACTAACAGGTTAAATTAGGCCATTTGCATCTTTTATGCATCTATAATACCTTAGAAAAGATTGTATCATTTCCATTTCATGACAGTAACCTCACATTTATATCCACAAATCTTGAATTGTGCAGAATATATTATGACACCATCATGTTTTCTAGCAGCCAACGACAGACTAAATTCACAGAACAAATAATACTATCACATAATGCCATGTACTGGTAAATAAAACCAAAAGCCAATGCAGAAGCGCTTTAACCCTGCATTTTTTCTAATGGTAAGTAGAGGGTAAAGTGTATGAGGAAATTGCCCTAATATTCACTTCATGTACAACCTCAGTACTTTCTTATTGAATTTGTGGTCCCATTTGCTAGTTTCATGTCCAAGAGTAAAATAGATGATGAGTAACTCTATTCTGTTGAATGTGGCTACCTAGAAATTAATAAGTCACTACTATATAAGCATGCAGTGTTCCTCAGTTTCTCAGTGTGAGCTGCTCTTCACTCATCATGTCTTGTTTCAAACCATCAGTATGGCAACAGCCAAATGCACCACATGAAGCTTCACAAGAGGACTTCAAAACCAGTGGGTAACGTCATGGTGACAACCAAAATAGATCAGCTAATAACTGTAGCAAATTTTCACATTTGAAAGGCAGATGTTCTTGTGTTTTTTGGTAAATAAATGCTCAGACATTTAATTGATTGTTAAAATGTTTTTCTTTTTAGTCACTAGTGACAGTTGGGTTAAATGTCACCAAAACATAGATAGTAAGTCTGACAAGTAAACTAGTTATAAAGTAAATTACACCATGTATTATATTGTTGTAATGTTGGAAAATATGATACTTAAATATATTCAAGCAGCAACTAATCACTATCTAATTTACCCACTGTTTTTTAGATTAAATGATTCATAATTTAGTTAATAAAATGTAAATTCCTCTGACATTTGCCAGGCCTTCAAATACCATCTTCCATTTCTACTTTCCACTAAAATGATGTAAAACAGACAATGATCCCATTTGAGAACCATCCAGAGAGTACCTCAAAGATTACTCATTAAGTAAATATGTTGTGGATCAGTACAGAATTCAGAACTCATCATCCGTGTCATCTTCCTCAGTGAAACGGCTACTTGGCAAACAGTTTTCCTGCAGAATAATTCAATGTACCGGTAATAAATTATATATTGTGTTTATTAGGGGTGGGTTTTGATTATCGATTTATCGATTAAAGTCGATTCTAGCTTCAATTCATTAAAATCCTGAATCGATTTTTAAATATAAATTTATTTTGCCCGAAACGCCAGAATCTCAGATTAAACATCACAAAATTTCAACAACCACCAAACAGCTAAAACAGTAAATGAGAGCAGGTACACGGATTCTGCACAAAGACGTAAACACAGAGCGCGGACCCGCCGACGCATCAGAATCAGTGAGATGTGGCTTTCTCACCCGACGGCGCGTACATGGACACACCGTCGGGGCTGAAAGCCGACAGCTCACTGATTCTGATGCGTCGGGTGCGCTTTGTGTTTACGGCTTTTTTGCGCTAGATCCTGAAGCTGCAGGTTTTATCTCTCTCCAAACAATATTGACTGAACCAGCAGCAAAAGAAGATCCAAACTACGCTTCACATTTCGCTTCACATAAACATCGTCATGAATTCCCTCTTACTTTTGCTGTTTTGCTTCCACCACGATAAAATCACACTTCATGCACAGCTCTCTCTCTCTCTCTCAGTGTACTTCAAGAACAGTTTCCCATCTAAAAATCTCTGTTTTCTGCATTATTCGCTTGCTTATTACCCACCAG
>VUQG01041736.1:0-21577 GCA_015106755.1 Etia nguti | reverse complement strand
AAACTCTTGCACCTAATCCATAATAAAGTAACAATAGAAGAATGTTATAGAACCAAAACATTGCAATTGTTATTATTATTTTTTTTTAATACTTGAATACCTCTGCAATGCAACAACTGGTACATGTGTTATTGTTACCTGTGTTCTTTGTAATCCAGCTGCTGAGGGATCCACTGCTGTCAGCAGCCTCATATGGCTCCTTTTGTCACTGTTTCCTCCTCATGTCCTTACAGGCGATGTCTGGACAGTGTTATATCATGACTAATAATTTTTAAAAAAATCTATACACATCAAACACACACACACACACACGCATATACAGTGACATTTTATACCTTCTCCAGAATACTGTTTATACTATGGCCACAAGTTTACAACATGGTGCTGATCCAGAATCCTTCTCTTATTTTTTATTCCTAGTGCTATAATAATGAAGTAATAAGAACAAAAAAAATAAACTGATAAATATAAAACAATGTATTTATGATTACTCAATTTGTTTGACTATCCACTCTGTGCAGGCAGAAAACTTATTAAATGTTTAAACTGTAGAGATACAATAATTTTGCTGCTGTAAAATCAGCATTTTGTCATATTTGAAATATAAATCCAATATTTTGTTTCTTAATGTATTTTTTTTTTAAATACAGTAATTATAATAATCCATAATTATGTGGATATGCATATTAGATAGTTTTTAGTGAAATATAAGTGCTCCAGAAAGGCAGGAAAAAGACCTGTAACTTACTTTAAAACGATTTGTGTTCCCTAAAACAGTGGACAGAGCTACAGACCCATGACACCCTTACCCAGTTAGCTAGCAGCTAATGACCAGCACTACTTGTGTAGTTAATAAGAGGACAGATAATGTTTGTCGCACTGTTACACACACAGCACGCTCAGTTCATCAGTTGGCACAAGACAACTTACCAACGTGTACATAATAACCTAATACTCCTGTGTGCTATAGACTACAGTGTATGATGTACACTTATTTACTGGTTTCTGTTGCATCAGTCTGCGTCTCCCAGTTAACTTGTGTTTCTCCTACAGCTCTGCACCACTCAGACGGCAAAAAATGCGCGTGCTCTTTGCGAGCTCGTTTTCGGTTCGTAACCGGCGCGCTCTGCCGTCAAGGGCGATCATTGGTTAATGGTAGTCATGTGACTGATGCAAGCCAGATCCTTTTATTTAGCAAAACTGTGATTAATAGTTAAATATTATTGTTGAGGGGCACAGGCAGGACTTCACACGTACACACACATTTAAAAAAATAAATAATAAATAAAGTAAATAAAAAATTGCCTCAAGAAAAGGGCACTTGGGGCACCCATCGGGAAAGGGGCAGGTGCTCAAGCCCCTTTCTGCACCCCCCCCCCCTGCACGTGCCTGGTTGTCAGATCATGTGAGAGAATATGTGCTGTGGGGGGGGGGAAGCTGTGGAGTGCAAAGGATTAATTCCTTGATCAATAATAAAAACTCAACAAGCTTAAATAATAATACCAATAATCACCAAATACAGTTTATAGAAAGCCACTGTTTTCAAAAGCACAGTCTAACACGTGGATATGCAGAATCAGAAGAAGAAGAACAAGTAAAACTCTAGATAGTTAACATTCAGTTCCTCAAACATTCATTTACGTCTAATCCTTCTTTGGACTTCTCATCAGCAGTTTCTGCAAATTGTTTTGACCCCAATCCAACACCTTTGTTTACCCTGAGCTTCCTATAATTGAAACTTAATCAGAAGCATGTCCAGAAACTCTTGTGATTAATGAGAAATTAATATAGAGAGATTATTTTGGAGTCAAGGTACAAAAGGGACTGATATACTGAGCTGTGGATGGCTTTTAAGTCTTACCCCCACTGTAGTAAAATTGGAGCCATGACCCACATTTCAAACAATTTAGCAGTAAGATTAAGTACTGGTGTACTTCAAAGGAAGTGAAGAATGCGTGGCCATGGTGCCTTGAGCAATGTGCACCGGTGCACCTCAAAGTTGGTGGCTACCCACCCCTCACGTTTCTGTGGGAACGGTGAGATAGCGGGCACTGGGGTTTATTTTAACAAGGAAGAATGCCTTCTGTGCTGTGACACTGATATCCTTGGCTGATAGTTTTGGTATATTTTCTGAGCTGTGTGATCATTGCTTCTCACTGATCCTCATTTTCAGTTTGTCCTTCCTCTAGACAGCCAATCTGTCGCTTTTACTCAGCCTGATATCTTATTTGCTTTCCCATCAATCAGATTTCACTTGATTCCTTTAAAGCTTTTCCTTCCTTCACGTCCCCCTGCATCCTTCCACACTGGACAACACAATTCTTATTTATTGCTTATTAGTACTTACTGTCTAATGCGGACATTCATTTGATGTGAAAATAGGCGGAATCAAGGATGATTGAGAAGAAAGTGCTGGTGTTGTGTATGTGTGCATTTGTGCAGCCATGTGTGCGTATGGAAGAGTGACTGAAAGCAAACAATAGGGATCGCAGTGTGTCATGTAGTTCCAGAATGGCGCATCTAGGGATGCTGTCACATCCTGTCCTCATCATCCCTGGTCAGACTTTGTGTGCCAGCAAGATCTGCAAGATATTGCAGATGTAAATACTTCACCATCCTAACTATAACTTTTTCTATTGTCCTGCAAGGTTAGGGATAAAACCAAAGCAACTCAATATAGTAGTTAGAATACTTTTTGCTTTAACTAGTGACATGAACCCTTAATTTAGTAACTCTGGACTACTACATGAAAGATGGAAATAACTTCAATCAGTTTGTTCCCAGTGATGTCGTGTCACATTTCTGTTTTGATTAGTGCTTTTTCTTAAAAAATACAAATGTTGTAGGGTCTCAGAAAGACCCAAGTCAAAACAATCCAATTCTTCCTATGCAGTTTTAAGAAATGCAATTATTTAATCAGTTAATGTTTGCCATAGATCCTACATTAAAGTAAGTAATCATCATCATTGTCATGATCTGGAAAGGGAACTCCCATGATTTAAAGTTATCAGAACATTGGAGATGCACAAGATCAAACAAAGACAGCTGACTCATGCCCTGGACGTACCACACATGAAAAAACAGAGCTGATGCTTCTGCGTTGTAAGGCCCAGTCTGAGCAATGCCCCTAGTAGGAGTGAAGTGCTGTTGTGACTGTCCAACAGTCAGCTGGAAAATCGACTTGAAAAAGATGTTACCTTTGCTCCCAACAAACAGAAAAAAAGGTAGAAACTGTGTGCTCCTCCTTTCACCTACCAGTTAATGTTATTTAATCAGTTAATGTTTGCTATGGATCCTAAATTAAAGTAAGTACTCATCATCACTGTCACATACCAGCATGCCCTGAACATAGCATGAGACAAATGTTTTTACTGCTTGTGGTTTGTTTTTAGCTGTAGTTTGTAGCACAATGGTGGATGCTGGTCTCCACCTGGGCTGTTCTTTGTCAAAGATTTGATTCATAGATTTGCAGATAATGTGGTTCTCTTTGCTGTGTGTGTGCTACTCATCTCTTTATCAAGAGATGAGCAGCTGAGTAGCCTGTCGGTACCTATCAGACAGGCCAAGCGGAACAGCTCGGGCAGTGGCTGAAGCAAAAACCCGGGTGTGGGAGGAGTTCGGAGAGGCCATGGAATAAGACTTTTAGACATCCTCGAAGAGATTCTTGCAAACCTCCAGACGACTCAGGAGGGGAAAGCGGTGCTCTACCTGCGCTGTGTATAGTGTGGGTGGAGCGCTGCTGACTTCGACTGAGAAAATTGTCGGGTGGTGGAAGGAATACTTCGAGGACCTCCTTGATCCCACTGGCACGTCTTCTGTGGAGGAAGCAGAGTCTGGGGACGAAGGGGATGACCCGCCAATCTCTGGGGGTGAGGTCACTGAGGCAGTTAAAATGCTCCTTGGTGGCAGAGCCCCTGGGTTGGATGAGGTCCGCCCTGAGTTCCTGAAGGCTCTGGATGTTGTAGGGCTGTTCTGGTTGACACCCCTCTACAATGTTGCGTGGAGATCAGGGGCGGTACCTGGACTGGCAGACCGGGGTGGTGGTCCCCATTCTTAAGAAGGGGGACCGGAGGGTGTGTTCCAACTATTGGAGGGATCACACTCCTCAGCCTCCCTGGGAAGGTCTATGCCAGGGTGCTGGAAAGGAGAGTCCGCCCGTTAGTCAATACTCGGATGCCGGAGGAACAGTGCGGCTTTCATCCTGGTCGTGGAACACTGAACCAGCTCTTTATCCTCTCGAGGATACTTGAGGGCACATGGGAGTTTGCCCAACCAGTCTATATGTGGTTTGTAGACTTGGAGAAGTCATTCAACCGTGTCACTCGGGGTGTCCTGTGGGAGGTGCTGCAGGAGTATGGGGTGTCTGGCCCATTGTTACAGGCCATTCGATCCCTATACAACCGTTGCAAGAGCTTGGTCCGCATAGCCGGCAATAAGTCGGACTCGTTCCCAGTGGGTGATGGGCTCCGCCAGGGCTGCCCTTTGTCACCGATTCTGTTCCTAATTTTTATGGACTTAATTTCTAGGCGCAGGCAAGCGGCAGAAGGCTTTCACTTGGGTGGTCTCAGAATCTCATCTCTGCTTTTCGCGGATGTTGTGGTTCTGTTGGCTTTATCGGGTGATGGCTTCCAGCTCGCACTGGAAAGGTTTGCAGCTGAGTGTGAAGTGGCGGGAATGAGGATCAGCACCTCCAAATCTGAGGCCATGGTTCTCAGCCGGAAAAGGCCAGAGTGCCCACTCTGGGTCGGGGACGAGTTCCTGCCCCAAGTGGAGGAGTTTAAGTATCTCGGGGTCTTGGTCACGAGTGACGGGAGAAGGGAGTCGGAGATCGACAGACAGATTGGTTCTGCGGCTGCAGTGATGCAGACGCTTTACCGGTCCGTCATGGTGAAGAGAGAGCTGAGCATAAAAGCGAAAGAACTGGTCGCTCTCAGGAACACTGGTACTGCGACAGGATGTTTCCTGTGCAACAAGTGCAAGTCGTGAAATTTTGTAGCTGCTAAATTTTCCACAGTCAGCTGTTAGTGATATTATTCTGATTCTGATTCTGATTCTTTACTGAATCAGAATAAAAAAGTGGAAGCAATTGGGATTGACAGCACCTTACCCATGAAGTGGTAGATCACATAAAATCACAGAGTGGGGTCGGCGGATGCTGAGGTGCATAGTGGGCAGATACTGACAACTTTCTGCAGAGTCAAGAACAGTGTGTAGAGAGCTTCATGGAATGGCTGAGCAACTGCATCCAGGCCATTGAGTGTGTATACAGACAAGCGAATACTTTTAGCAATATAGTGCAAGGTAAATATGTTGGTTATCCCGAACAGAGCCAAAATCAACAATGAAAAACGTTATGTTTTAGCCAACCCACCTTTTGTTTGACAAGTCAATGTCATATGGGTATAGTCCGATTTTCCATTTACACAGTTAGTATAGTGAATATCTGCAAAATTTAAGATCAGATACAAACAGCTTTATAGCCCCACAACCTTGGAACCCAACACTGTTCCTGGAGTGAGTGAAGCTTCACTCAACAGTACTCCATTGATTTTAATGGGTCCTTAAATTAGCATTAAATACTTAAAGGTTAAATTGGTAGTCTGTGGCTCATATGAATGATTTATTGACAACATACAAGAAAGCACTTAAAATCATAATAATACAAGGATTCAATGTGTATAACCAGCAGTCTGTGCTTCAGTAGATCAGGTGCACAACATCACCAAGAATTATTTAAATTTTATCTTTTATGCATTGCCAATGTCAGATTATGCACTCATTAACCGTCTTTCTATTTTCCTTTCAATGTTCAATGATATGGCTTTTAATACCCTTATTAGCAGTAATTGGTTAGTTCAGATTTTCTTTCAGACTGTACTAGCATTATTCTAAGTTTTGTCATTTTTCTAACCTTGCCCTTGTATTACTTTTTCATTTACAGTCTGTCTGTGGCACTCAGATCCAATCCAGTTTCTTCCTGTGAGGTCAAGTTAGGTTTGTAGTAGAAAAGAATTAATCATTTTTTTAAAGGATGAGGAATTTCTGATCAAGAAATAAAATAATACAAGAGCGAACAAATAAAATAAAACATGCACATGTTGGAACTGTTTTCAGCTGCACTTAATGCACCTTTGGTCTCTTGATGGAGGTATAATGCTGTAAGCTCGATCCTTTAAATCTCTATTTTACCTTTAAATTTCATTTCTGGCTGTTTGTTCTGTGCAAAACGATACCATATAAGGATCACAGAACATGACAAAATGAGGGAGCTGGCACAAATGAAGCAGAAGCCTAACCAGCAATGCACCACCTGGCAAACATATGTGATCTAAGCCTACTAGAGGGCCTGTTTGTTCATGTTATTACTGTGACTGCATATTGTGAGTCATAGGAAGTGGGAAAATGAAACCTTATTTGGACAGCAGGTCACTCTGTATTGCTATACTCTAAACTTGAAAAATCCCGAGGATTAAGATGAGTTTTAAACAGGTCAGTTAAGGTCTGCCACATCAAGGGGACGAGAGACTGTTGAGAGATTACGATGCCTTATGCCATTTGCAAACACGACAGCCATGTGGCAGCTTTAGGGTACGCTCTGCTTGTCTCACACACAGATTGATCTTGTCATATGTAAATCAGTGTCATTGGAGTTTTTAATTTAAATATATATTTTGATTTATTTTTTCTGCATTGTCTTTCTGCATCTGGCTTTCGCTGTTGGCGGTTGCTAAGATTGGACACATGGTGCTAATTAAGGATTTTGAAAGGAACATTGCATACATTTATAACGTGTCATCAAATATAAAGATGCAGAGAATCTGAAACTCACAGGCTCCACACATGCTGAAGACAGCTGTCAGTCACATCGACATGAAGCTGCTGGGCAGTGATACAGAAAAAAATGTAGATACAGTCTGCTGTGTGTGTTGCTCTCTCTCTCTCTCTCTCTCTCTCTCTCTCTCTCTCCCTCCCTCCCTCCCTCTCTCTCACACACACACACACACACACACACACACACACACACACACACACACACACACACACACACACAGAGCCAACTCCTCCTTGTCTTTGTTTTGCACTTTAGAAAAACCATACACTACTGCCACTCTCTGGGCATCAGTTTGAACTGCACTGCATTCATAAGCAGTGTGGTCTCTCTGATTTCGGAGCATACAGTACAGATGTGTTTCTCTGTCAAGTAGCAGTATTTCATAACACGTTCAGCAAAACCTGAATTTTAAAGGAAAAAGGGAAAAAAAAAAATCTGTCTTCACATTTCTCCTCTGGTTTCATTTCATTTCGTCAGAGAGCCCCAAGAGGCACACGCACATCTCGGATAAAGCTCGCTGACGTTGAAATGTGATAGGAGTACTTTATGTTGTTTTTATTGTTAGTTCACTGCGTTTCCCATGCATCTGAAGGATCATGGGGGGGTGGTGGGGGGGGGGTGTTTGTTTGTTTGTTTTCAGGGGTTTTTTTTACATTTGCCACCTTCCTGATTTTTTTCAGCATATTTGTCACACTTTCATGTTTCAGATCATTAAACTAATTTCCATTATTAATTATTGCTACCACGCCTGCTGAATCAGGAATCACTTAAATAGAACCTGCCTGAAAAAGTGAAGTAGGCTAGAAGATCTCAGAAAGCAACACATTATGCCAAGTCATTGACGTCTATCAGTCTGCAAGTCAAAGCAATTTTAAAAGCTATGGTGAGAGCCATTACCCACAAATAGAGAAAACTCGGAACTATGGTGAACCTTCCCAGGAATGGCTGGGATTCCAACTCCAACAGATGACTCAGCAAAGAGGTCACAGTATAACCTAGAACAACATCTAAAGAAGAGCCACAGGCCTCACTTGCCTCAGTTCAGGTCAGAGTTCATTATTCAACAATAAGAAAGAGACTGGGCAAAAATGTTCAGATGTTCACAAAAATAAAATCAGATTTAAAACATAAAAAAATAAAATAGTGTTAAGTATATCAACACCATTGTAAGGTCAGAAATTGAAGAGGGGGGGAGTTTCCCCAGTTACTTCTCAAAATGTAGCAATGTCAGAAAAAGTCCTTTAAAGAGGTCACGACCTGCTGTATTTTTACTGAGGTTATGGTGACCTGAATGTATTTCAAATTAATGTGTTACACATGCAGTAGAGGCAGACACAAGTATCATCTGGACAGTATAAAACCTTAAAAATCAGCTTTCTGTTAAATAGAGAAAGTTAAGGACATGAAGGTTTGACTGCACACTGGGGTTTGTTTCTTTGTTTTTTTTAAGAATTGAAAGTAGAATAAACTGTAATTCACTCCAAAAGTCTTTTCAGTGTTACGTGGGAGGGTGCTGTCAGACTTCTAACCTCAGTATTACCAAAAAAAAAAAACTCCTGGCCTTTCTGTCTGTGAGCTGTCTGCAGTTTAACCAGCAACTGAAAAACTGAAACAATATTTAAAAGACTGACAAGAACTGAGAAAAAAACCTACAAATTAGCCGTATTTTGTTTCTTTATGTCTTGTGAATTATCTCATAACCACTCAAATTCATCTTGCAACCCCATGCACGGCCCAGTTATGAACCTGTGCTGTTTTGGCAACTGCACATGTACTTTGAACTGTCTGTTGTCCCTCTTCAGCAAACCTGCCTGTGCACACTTTAGAGACATTTGAACTTTGGCTTACTCCGAGTTAGTATTACGTCTGCAGAGCAGGAAAAAAGAAGTTGTTCACAGAAGAAAAAAAAACACAAAGATTTTACAGCGAGAACCTGAAATGTTGTTGAAATTATTACATAACTGCAGTGTGCTGTAAAATAAAAGCAGCCAGGCATGTGCGTGATGAGGTTACTTCAGCAGATTAATGGGGTCAGTCCTCTGCACCTTTTGCAGGTCTTCTATCATACCAAAATTACTTTGTTTTGTACAGAAATGTTCAATAATATGAACAGTTGCTCGAGGCTACTGTAAGAGTAAATTGATCTTGACAGTCTTAACAAACAACGTGTTTTCAAACTTCAACAACATCACACTGTAAGATGATGTATCACATACTTTTCTATTTATAGCTTTATTACAGTGTTTAGATATGCTAATTTATTGCGTATTATGAGCTCAGTTTGAGTAAATGAATGTGTTATTGTTATAAAGGAGTCATGAGTTCCTGAAAAGTCATCTCTTACAATCCGGCTATACTCGAGCCACACATAAAGCTCCTCTATCTGAGCTATTTATTAGAGATCCTCAGATAAATGAACTCTTCCTGCTTCATTTAGAGCTCGGGCACCTCAGCTCAGCTCATTGATTAGAGATGTGCTCAATAATTCAAAAAATAGCATTGGGAAAGAGGATGCTATTCATCATCAGTCAAGTCATTTTGGTGTTAGGCAATGACCCTTGCAGGCGCACCTGCTAAATCATTCCATGACATAATGAATGGGGTCATTTGTAACTGTATCATGCTGTGATTACCTATTCTTACAAAGGAGCCTTTTTGACCTCAATTCTGATTTAGTGAGTTTTGGTCTTGATAGTCATGAGCCTGAAAGTACACTGAGGAGAGTTTTAGAAGTTTTAGGAAAAAGTTTTAAGGACAAATTTTTAGAAATATGTTCTCAGATCTGGAATAACAGGACCAACGACTGTATACAAAAGATGGATTTAGCCCAGAAGTACCTTAAACCTGACCAATAACCAATAGGAGGGGGGAAATTGTCTAGTTTTATAGCAGTCTATAAGAAAATGACCCAAGGCTAAGTTTCTCTTTGACCACAGTAAACACTTTCCTGATTAAGTTTGTGGATTAGTTATGAATTCAACATGATCTTCACTTTGTACATTTATGGTTCACATCAGTGTCCACAAGAACAGTAAATAGGCATATACTTTGGAGCAGGCCAGCCTTTTGATTGAGCACGACTATGAGCAAGCAGAATATCTCAGTTCCACAGTCATATCCGCCCCATGCTGACATGACGGCTGCTGTGTCGGTTGTTTCCATTCAGTCTACGGCCTCAGCTTGAGGCTACAGACTTGGCTGCACGAATGTGGCTTATGAGCTTTTGGATGATGTGGAAATTGACCGTTTCATCTGTGCATCTCTCATATGTCCAAATGACTCTTTGAAATAATCCCAGAAAAACACAGTTTAAGCAACGCTTTTTATTGGAGAATATTTTTCATGAAAGGTTTTCTGTAAGTAAAGAGAATGAAAGCTACACACAAAGACAGCAACTATTTTATTTTAAAAAGGGGGGTCGTTCCACAGAAAACACAATGGCTAGAGGTTGAAAATTAGTATAGCACTGGAAACACTGCACAGTCAAAAGACAGATCTTGTTTGTGCTGTAAGTGTAATTAATATCTTAAAGTGTGATTCAGGACTTCATTACAAGCTGATACCACATAAATATATATATACCTATGTGTGTGTAAGTACACTTAAAAAGTTCTGTTTTTAATCCTCCATACTATTTATTTACTTTACACAGCCACATACAAAATAACAGAAATGTTTCATACGTGGGTTTAAAACCTTGCAGAGTGTATAGTGGATGTGAATCATCCATCCATTCTCTTACGCGTATCGTATTCAGGGTGGCAGGGCGGCTGGAGCCTATCCCAGCTGTCAGTCAAGATGAACACTTTTATTTTTTTTTGTAAAATGCGTGTAACCTAGAAAATAATCATCCGTGACTAACTCCAGTTAAGTAGCTCTTTATCTCATTTTCCACGAGTTATTAATCAGTCGATTCATTTTTATTAATGTAACTCACAATATGGTGTAAATCCATACTGTAAATCCTTTGGTAAATAATAATTTGGAAAACTTCTGAGTTTTCCTCATTTCTTTATATTTTGCTTTCAATTAATTTTTTTAAGCCTCCTCACAGTGACCTGTGAATCACTCAGCTCAAAAGATGGACCGGTGCTGTGTCTACACATAACAGACAACACAGCAAACAGCATGTCAGGATTCATTTGAATATTTATCATCATGAAAATAGGAATTTTCTAAAATCACTAAACTATTTTAAAAATGTCACTTTGTTATGTGTCATCAGATAAAAACCATGCAGAGAAAATGCCCCGTGATGCTGGATTGGTTTGGCTAGTTTGATGACGTTTGAGGCTTCTTCTTTTCTAATTTGATCACGATGCCCTTCTCTGGTCGTAGGATGAGCTCTCCAACCGGGCGGAGGTCTTCGCGTTTCTGACAGGCTTCGACTGTGAAGTTCCGCAAAATGGCCGCCAACACCACCTTTTCTTCCATGAGTGCGAAACGTTGGCCTAAAGAAAATGACAATAAAACAAACGAAGACGTGACGCACCTATTTGGAAACCTCACACAGCGAAACTCGTATGGAGACTATAAATTTAAAAGTCCTTACCTATACAGTTGCGGAGTCCAGCTGAGAAGGGGACGTATGCATAGGCAGGCCTTCCGACCGAATTCTCAGGCAGAAAACGCTCAGGCCTGAACTCTTCGGGCTCGGGGAAGTACCGTGGATCACGGTGAAGAGAGTAGGTGATTATGACTGCGTTTGCACCTTTAGGAACCTTGAAACCATCTACAAGTACAACGAAAAAACTTAACTCCAGCTAAGATGAGTAATCATGACACCAAAAACAGGCAAAACCGATTACTCAGATGCATCTGTTACATGGCCACAACAACAGAGGAGGACTGGCTTCCCTTTTTGTGAAGAGGTATCAGCACCCTCCAGTGTTTGGGATCAATGAGCCATTTGTTTCAGGTGTCAACGATCTAATCTTTAACTCACTGATATAGCAGTCTTCGCCAAGGCTACGAGCAAAGAAAGGCACAGAGGGAAACAGCCTCAGAGCCTCCTTGATCACACACTCCAAGTACTTGAGATTCTTCAGGTCGTCAGTGCTGGTGGGCCGGGAAGATGTACCTTTGAACATTAAACAGCACAGATTAGAGATACACTTATATTTGCCCTGCCTCAGTAGGTAAAAGTGCAACATTACAGTATCTAAGACATCCTATAAATCACCTGTAAATTGGACAGCACTCAAGATCTGTAACTCTCTATAGAGCAATAATTTTTATCAGCCTTGTGACTATAAATCAACAATCATTGACATAACAAATTGATTATATAACTAGGTGTGGTAAGGTAATCTAATAACTCAGACACAACGGGGTAAAAATATTACAGTAACCTCTTTGCAAATAGGGTGAGGTTACAAGGATTTTGGTAACTTTTGGCACTTTTAGCAACCAATTGCAAGTACTTGCAGTGACCAGCTATCTCTGAACAACCGCTTTTGATTCCAAGTCATTGCACAGGTCACGTGGTGGGAGGAGACCTGTCTCCAAATAATCGAGGTCTGAATCAGCCCAGACGGGCTGGTGAAGGTTTGCAGACGTTTGTAACTGAATTTATAAATGCAGACAGATTGCAATCAATCTGGATCAGTCAGTGCAACTCATCTGCGATGCATCTCTTTGCAATCTGTGATTTGACTCAACTGGATACGAGCTGTTTGCGTTCTTGTTATAGTCCTATATAAAAAGCTGAATCTATGTCAGTAGTTAAATTGGCCTGCGTCACTACTATTAGAAGAATGCTTAAATAATTTTTAAGATCTATGCCGTTCTGGCTGTAATCTGAATATAAGTTGTTAATGTCAGTTTCTGTTTAATATTCATTTCTGTGTACGTAAATTTGGGTGATTCACTGCAGTAAACTGCTGTACTATCATAAACAGATTGAATGTTAGCAGACTGACTCCATGTTATTGCTGTTTTATCATCATCTTAATGCACCATAGTTGATCAAAGACGGCAACTGACCCTGGTCCCCATCTTCAAAGCAGCCATTTCAAAGACAAAAAGATTATAAGTTCACTGCACACGGCTACAAAAGTCATGCCACGGTCTCCACTGCTTCCTCAGGTATGACTGTAGCATAGGGTTTACAATGGAAACATAAGTCATGACCATATGTTAAAATTAATTTTTCTGCACTTGTGGACAAATTATCCTGGTTGCCTATGGTTACAAGGCCATCAGTAAAGCCAGTTATTATGCTGCACTTTTTTTCTGTGTATTCTGGCAGGGATGTTCACAGCTCTTATCCCTGAAAAAGCTCCCCGCGCCTTACAAAGAACAAATGAGTTTGAACAAAGATAAGTCAAAAAGCCCTCAGGCAGGAACAAAACAGCACTGTTAAAGTAGTAGAGCCTGTTATTATTACCGAACACCTCCTGTAGCTCTTGTTGAACTTTCTTGTGCACCTCAGGGTGCGAGCCCAGCAGGTGGAGGGCCCAATTCATAGCGGCGGCTGTAGTATCATGGCCCTGCAAATAAAGGGAGTTAATTACAGACTTTTTTAAAGACCCTTTATTGAAACAGGAAATGGGATTACTCTGCCAAGAGTCTCACATCATTATCTCAGAAAGTAAATCCTTTTTTCTTGGCACACAGTGCAGTTTTTTTTGTAATATAAATGCAGTAAGAAATGCAACCTTAAGCATTCCTTTTTATTGCTTAACCACCAACCCGAAACATAAAGGTGTCCACTTCCTCCTGGATGTCCTCATGGCTCATCTTGCTGCCATCTTCGTAGGTGGTGCTCAGGAGCATGTCCAGAAATGCCCGTCGTTTCCTCTTGCCCTGGTCGCTTTCGCTGTCTGACTCATTGTAGGACATGTTCTCAGCTCTTTCATGGATCACCTGAAAATAAATGCGCACAGAGATGCTTCTCCTGAACAATTTCATGATTTCTCCATGATCGCGCAACGTGGAAAAGCGACCAGCTCCATTACTCACTTTGTATGTAAAGGACTGGAGGACCTTGAGTGTTTTGTCGTGGTCGCGGCCTTCACTAAAGTAAGTGTAAATGAAGTCAGGCCATAACCAAGGTGACCGCTGTCTGCGACTGACAATGTCGCTCATTCTGGGAATAAAGAGAAAGACGGCAGATCAGATCATTTTATTCTACTATAATTTGCAGTAGAATGATAAAAGCAGTAACTCACCTGTACACGCTCTTAACATACTCCGAATCAGAGTTACTCTGTGCATAAATTTTCTTTCCCATTGCAGTTTCTGTCAAGAAATTAAGGGTATATAAATATAGCTTATATTCCATAAAAGGCCCCTTTTCCTTTTTCTAATAATTTATTTTGTATAGCTGCATTTGTTAAGCACAAAAAAGGTCAAAAGTTTATCCGACTTACAGAGGTGACAAAGTAAAGGAAAAACCTTTGCAGTTCTAGCCCTTACAGTAAAGGGATCTGGTGTCTCTGTTATACCGTTGCAGATATTTCACTGGTTCAGGTCCGCCTTTGCCTTTATAGAGACAAACAAATCCAGAGTTGTTCTGGGAGATCACCGTCATCATTTGATGACTGGACTGGTCTCTTCCAGAATGACATAATGCACGAGGGCTCCAATAATGCGACCAAGACCCACTCATCATTTCAACCCAATTAGACTGGATGAGTGGGTGAATGGCCTCACTGCTAATCCCTACCATTAACAATTCTAGTGAGAGAATATGTTTTCGGAAGGAGAAACGATGCCAAACTCAATCTGCTCAATTCTGGATGCATATCTCCTTAACGCAGGGTTTTCCTTTAATTTGTCCCACAGCTGCACATTCTGCTTACCGCAGATAATGTCGAGAGCACAGAGGGTGATGAGACTGAAGCAGTTGAATGGACCCTTCCCTGCATGCTTTTCCAGCTTCTCCACCAGAATCTCGGCCTGCTCGTTCATCACTTCCAAGAAGTCTTCCAGGATGGAGAAGTGAAAGGTGGGCGTCAGCATCTTCCTCCGCTGACGCCACTTAGTCCCAGTGCTGATCAAAGACAAGAAGGCGTTATGCACTTTATATTATTTCAAATGCAATAATAATACTGTAGATAGGAGCTTCTTTTTGTTTTTTGCATAGCCTTAGCTCAAGTTTTGCTATATGAACTATCTAAAGCTTTTGATCTTTCCTGATGGACAGATGGGATATTTGTTATGCCACATTTATACCTAGTAAGCAGACCAGTTCCCAGCCAAGGATGCAGAAACTTGTATGCAAAAGCTTTCTCCATGTGAATGGGGTTAGCCAGAACCCGCTTAAAGATAAAGTAGACAAAAAAAAGGTCATGAGTAATATAAAATATATAATAAAAAATTGTTGATTTAAAGAAATCTTTAGTGCACAATCGAGCATGCTATGTTCCAACTGTCCCTGCCGTCACAGGGCGAAAGAAATGATTCATTCAGACTGACCCTGCAAGCATCCACCTTAGTCCATCATCTCATCTAGATGTATGATGAAAACAAGTTACACATACAGTTTAGGTGGGACAGATTGTAAACCCCTTTAAGGAACATGAGGAATTTGTGCTAAGAGGAGAGAACTGGCTTGAGTTTAATGTTGGAGCAGTGGATGGCAGGAATTCTGTATCCTGCACTATGTAAAAGTGCAAAGACATCCTAAGATGTCATCACAGACTGCTTAGCTGACCAAAGCCTTCAACGGGATCTCATCCAGTCCATCTGTAACGACAGTGCCACTTCCACTTCAGTGACATGTGTGGTTTGTTTATTTGCTTTGCATCACTGAACGGGGACGGAAATTATCCATGGGCTTACTCATCACAGGCATATTTACAGTATAAGACGTGCTGCATCCCCTCTGTATTTTGGATAGGTGTCAGTCAGCTTACCTCAACCGTCTCAGCATGATACAGAATCACAAAGGGGACCGTCCCGATCCAGAGTTTAAACAGCGGTTTATCTCGGAACTCCGAGGTTAACTCCTGCATTTGATGAAAGAAGTCTTAAAGAGAAAAATAAAGATGTTGGGTACAAAAATCACGAAAAGCTCAATGTGCTTCATCACTTCTGAGTACTTTAAATGATCACGTTGCTTGCTTCCTTACCGCCCGCATTGGTTTTGAACTGCAGAGCATTCCCAATGAAGGGGTATGCGGTTCCACCAGGGATCGGCTTCATCTCAAACCATTTGTGCAGGTAATCGCTCAGCAGCTTGTAGGTTAAGTAGGTCAGAATACCAACAAAGACGCTAACCCCGAGTAAAGTTGTGCTGTAACTGCCAAATAAAACTGCCATTTTTCGTGCCGTGTGTGTGCTCAGCCTGTGTGTGCTGAAATGTCAGTGCCAGGCTGTCCTTAAAAGCTCTGTGACATGTTTTTGTCCTGCCTTTTACTCCTCCTCTCCTCTACTGTCCACTGGCCCTGTAGTGGGTAAAGGGGACCCCTGGTCTTACATTGCCATCTATTGCCCAGGAGGAGATGAGGATGTGTGGGGGACTTCATAGAAAGTTCATGAAATTGACATTTATAGCATGGGATATACGCAACAGGTAAATGTACATTTTAAAATATGGAAAACGTGCTCTCTGCTGGCAAGAATTACATAACCTGTGTTAATTATTTACTGCGTGATCAAGAACTTTGTCCGCTTTATTATCTCCGTGTATTTATCCACATTAACAGTTCGTGTCCTATCTGCCTGGTTAATGAGTGACAGTGTTATCTGTGATTGCCTTATGTTTTTGTTTTTTTAAGTGATCATAGCTCTTCAGCTTTGAACACTAATTACCTTTAGCAATGGAAGGAGTGAGCCTGTAATATCTCGTTCCTGTTTGATCCAGGATTTCTGCTGCCCAGGCCACACAGCTACTGTAAGCACCCACACTCCTTCACAAGAGAGCCCTGCTTTAAAATATGTGGTCTGACATACTCCTCAATGTTAACGCTAACTTAATAGATGAACAATGTATCCTGCCCATCAGCATTAATGAGCACTCATATCTTCCCAGATTCTGGCTTTTGAACTGTGAGCTGATAACAGGAAAGATGGTCTCTGTCTTGACAATGTGGTGCCTGAGGTTTCCAAAAAGGAATTTAAAATCCGGACTACAAATTTTATTACAGGAGTTTTTAACTTTGCCTCAGTCCATTTAAACTGCAGATTTTGCTAATTTAGTAGTGGCCTTCACTCAAGCAGAGACTTCTCTAAATCTTTTAATGAAATCATGTGTCTAAGTGATGAATTCTTAGATAAATCCTTTGACCTTTTAAAGAGTGGTGAAGCATGATTATTAAAATCCTTAGTCTATTTAAATGTTTTTTTATACCCTCATGTTACTGACCTGTTGCCAATTAAAATCATAGATAGATAGATAGATAGATAGATAGATAGATAGATAGATAGATAGATAGATAGATAGATAGATAGATAGATAGATAGATAGATAGATAGATAGATAGATAGATAGAAAATTCCTCTTTAGTCAACACTGTCCAAGAATGACTGAACCTCTGTGGGACTGATTTGTTTTTCAGCAATTTCGAGACACTGGAGTCTACAAAGACTGTAAAAATGTCTGTCTGTGCTTTTTCTTATCATTTTTAGAAACTTACATCCTTAAGACAATTTGTTTAGCCTTAAGAATGTTTTGAAAAAGTATTTGTTGGAAAATAAGCATGCCATTTAAATATTTATTGATGAATACGATTTTTAAAAAATTGGTAGTTTTTACGGTAAAACATTTCCAATGGTAAAAAACTAGGTAAAGACAGTGCACCTTAAAAACATTGCCTGAGTTGCTGGAAATATACTGCAAGTTAGAACAGCGTCGTGGCTTGCTTTTGACTCCTTAGTACAAACTGTAATACTGAGCTTTAGCCACTAGATGTCAGATGTCATCTTCTTTTTTTGTTTGTTTTTTCCATATTACCCTCTGCAATGGCATACAATATAAAATAGGACTAGACTGGAAACAACAATAAATAAGGAGCATGTGACAAATGAGCAAGCAATAAATGTGTGAATCCCACGATTTTCATATTATTAATAAAACATTTAATATTTTTATTTAAAATATTATTTTTATTGGTTTTATTGCATTTATTATGCAGAAATAAAACTCTTGCAATATAGTGCAATGTTTATACAAAAGGCAACACAATTAGAAATTGGAAGGAGCATACAAACACTAGTTAATGTTAATTCTTTTACCTTTTAAAGCCAAATAACCCCTGAGGCTCTTTTCTAAACGGAGTGATTTCTGTCATATTTTAAGCTGCTTGTAGAATAAAATCACTGGGTGTGCATTAAAATTAAGTGAAGGCGGTTTCTGCCTGTATACATCATTACTGATATATACTGAGGTATGAAACTCATCATTAAGAATACACTTGAGGTCTTCAACTGCTGTCTTTATTGTGGAAGGAATCAAGAATGAAATCTGTCATGATTCTCAAGGATAAACAGTCAGTCCTTCAGCCGATTAGTCAAGCCGAGCGCAATGAGAAGCTTCTGGTGAAATGCTGGTATCCTTTCCTTATGGACAGGCCAGTCCAGAATGCAACGTGGACGTAACATTCCTCTGCGGAGGAAAAGTGAGTGAAACAACTTGTGGTCGTGCACATCCTGAAGAAAGACCAGGACGACTGAGTCCCTGCTTTCTTCGATGACTTGTTGGAGTGCATGATAGACTTTAAATCTGGAGACAAGAAACAGAACACATTGTTCTATTAAACAATATCATTTGACTAAGTTAATTTTGCAGCATGGCAATAAATAAATGACTGCTTGATCTCAATGTTATAGAGTTAGTGTGTGAACATGTAAAAAACAAGCAGTTCGGACAGCTTAAATCTACAGGTGAATAGGGACAAGTTCATACATATTGCTTGAAATGAACTACTATTGCCTTAAAAACCCTATATGAAAAGTGTAAGTGTACTGATTTTAAATCAAAGGAAGGACAATTTGATAAAACTGCCTTGCACATTATCGTTTTTTTTTTTTTTTTCTTTTACTTGGCTTTAACCTGATACATAAACTCACAATAAAGCATAATCTAGTGTGTGTCTGATTTACCGTCTACACCAAGGATCTTTGAGAAGACTTTCGGTGACGACAAACATGATTTTTCTGGACTTTTTCATATTTTTCACAATGGATTCCACCGTTGACATGCCAGCAACTGAATCTCGATCCTCTAAACAAAACTGACACTTTTCATTCTCTAAAGGGACCAACCTCCTCTCCACCCAACTGTAGTCTTCCTCCGTATGTATGACGTAAGCGTCGTACTCATATTCTCTGCCTTCTTCAACTTTGGCATCACTGAATCCTAATGTGCGATTGATCATTATGTTCCAGTAAAAGTGGATCCTCCAGCCATGAAACCGCACCGTGAGCGCAGTTACAATTAGCAAGATGACGGCTGTGCTGCTCACTATGTAAAGAGCCTGAAATGGGGTCATGTCTTTGCAAGAAAGGGGGTCGAAATCCATGATGGAGCGGTTAAAGTAAGCTCGTGGAGTGTTGCACACATACTCGTCCCTGAGATTTGGCACACTCGTCATATTTGTGGTATTCAACCACGTCACGAACCACAGGATGCTCTCGCATGTGCAGTCGAATGGATTTCTGCCCATGAAAAGCTGGGTGAGTTTGCTCGTGGGAGTGCGAAACACTTCAGGTCTCACGTTTGTGATCAAGTTCTTCTCAAAACGTAATACCTGCAGCGACTTCAGGTCATCGAAAACAGAGTCCTTGAGATTGTTTATGAGATTGTTGCTAAGGCTTAACTCCCTGAGGTGAGTCAAACCTTTCAAAGCCTTCAGTGGGATTTCATCCAGTCCATTATAATCCATCTGTAAGGACTCCAACGTCTGCGCATCTTTGAGAAACAACACCGGCCCACCAAGGTTGGCACTCTTCCACAGTCGGGCCAAGTTGTTGTGCTGGAGTTTCAACACCTTTAGGTTTACAAGCCCCTCTAGCATACTGTCTTTGATGTTAGCAACATTGTTGTTGCTGAGATCCAAGACAGAGAGGTTGGTCAGGGGTTTGAATGGAGAGTGATCTAGGTTTAGGGCTAAAGCTTTAAGACTTCTCCCCAAAGTCAGGACTCTAAGGTTGGGCACATTAACAAAGGAACTGGAGCTTAGGTCAATTGACTGGAAGTTATTGCTCATGTGAATCTCCTGAACCTGATCTAGGCCTTTGAATTCTCTGCCTGTCAAAGTTTGCTTGATATGGTTGTAATCTAGAAGAAGAACGGTGAGGTTTCTCAAAACAGAGAAACTTCCGGGATTGATCTGCGCTATATTTGTATTTATGAGATTTAGCCATCTGACTGGTGAATCTGCAAGGGACGCTAAGGTCTTGTTGGTGATGTTTCGGAGTGACGGACAGCTAATCCAGCTTATGTCAAGTTTTTTAAGACTTTTCAAGCCTGCAAAGGTGTGCTCTCCAATTTCCCGGATTGCAGTCCTCTGTAACATCAAACTCTCTAGCATGCCTAATGGCTGGAAAGCAAAATCATCGATAACTGGGGAAGAGGTATGACCTTTCACAAGTGCTTCTGTAAGTGCCAGTTTTTTCAGTCTGTTGAGCCCCTGAAATATCCCTTTGTTCAGGTGCTTGATGTTATTGTGCGACAAATTTAGAGTCTGAAGTTTAGATAGCCACTGAAATGAGCCTTCTTCAATTTTACCCATGTCATTACTGGACAGATCCAAGAAGGTTAGATTTGTCTTCTGCAGTCCTGTAAAGGTTTTGTTTGTGACTATGACCAGCTTCATTTTCCGAAGAGAGAGAGCATCGATGGCTGTCCCAGACAGCTCTGAGCACAGTTTGGAAACCATCAGAGTTCCCAAGTTGCCCCCATCCATGATTAAAGTATGCAGGCCTGAAATGGGCTGAAAGCACCCGGGCTCCAACTGCAAACAAACAATCACAGAGATTTTTTTAGTGAGATGGAAAAAGGAAACAAAACAGACAACCGAAAGCAAGGTGCTACAATAACTCTACTTTCTACTACCAGTTCTGATTTTGACGGAATTTCATTTCCCATTTCTAGATAAGATACGTTTCTTACTGTTTTTAAAAACACAGATGACAGGTTGAGGACTTGCAGAGAGTATGAATGGTCAAGAAATGAAAAGTCATCTCTCTTCAGAGTGGTGAAGTTATTGAATGCCAGGCTGAAGTTCACCAGGCTGGGCAGCTGAGGCTGGGAGCCGAGCTTGGGTGACTGCAGTTTGTTTTTGGAAACATCTAGAAAGGTTAGGCTCTGTGGATTATTAAAGAAGAGGGGGACAAGAAGAAGGGTTATTTAACGCTGTGCACAAGAGGCAAACAATTGATCCACAGCATATGTCAGACATAATTTCATAAGCAGCACTTCTCTCAGGTCACAGCATAGTTTGCTCCATCTCTCTACAGACAGCTCACATATGCACCATCAGAATCAGAATCAGAATCGTGTTTATTGGCCGTGTATATGCACAGACACATACAAGGAATTTGGTTCCGGTAGATGGTGACTCTCAAGCACAGCATTGTATATCTCAACAATGTAAGCAGCACAATTCACCCACACACACACACACACGCGTGTGGATATATACAGCTACACATGCATACACATACATACACAAACCTACACAAGCTGTGTAAACCAACCATAAATAACCAATCTAAATCTTATATACATAAAATACAGGATGACAGGAATGAAATGAAGTGAAATGAATACCACAGAATGTACATAAGGTGCAGTTG
>VUQG01041732.1:0-47730 GCA_015106755.1 Etia nguti | reverse complement strand
GTCTGGTCGTGCGGGTCTGGATGCTCCTGAACCGCCTGCCGGACGGCAGGAGTGTGAAAAGTCTGTGGCTGGGGTGGCTGGGATCCGGCATGGAATCCGTGTACCTGCTCTCATTTACTGTTTGGTGGTTGTTGAAATAGTTTTGTGAACTTTAACCTGAGATTCTGGCGTTTCTGGCAAAATACATTTATATTTAAAAGTCGATTGACGATTTAATGAATCGATATCACTTTATTCAAGCTACTCACCTCTCTCTATCCACCTGCACTTTCAAACGTACACACGGAGGACCACAGGAATATCTGGACCACGACCAATCAGAGAGGTCCCGCCCCTGACTATCTCTGATTGGTCTAGACCACGATATGGGCATAATGTGTGTCTGTTGTTGACCACACAGAGACTTTCAGAGGTTTTACTCAAACAGTTGGTCGCAACGGTGCGACCTAGGATTTTTTTTAGTGGCACCATTGAAAAGTTTGGTCGCATTTGCGACCAAATTGGTCGCACTCTAGAGCCCTGTTATTGGCTGTGTGTCTGAACTGAGAGGAAGCCCAAAGATCTCCTCTCACTCTCGGTTCCCAGCATTTCTGATGGATTTAATGGAAAATAAAAGTTTGTTTTCCCCCAAAACTGCAGCAGGGAGAGCGTCTGCCGTCTTTACTGTTCGCCTACATGAATAGAAACAGAAGGAAACTTCTGAAAATGGCGAGATAAAACCACATGTGCCACGTACTTGCAGTCTGAGGTGACATCGGTGAAGATGCGGAGCAGGAAGTCTCCCTCCAGGCCGGGGTCGAAGGTCGTGGGTATGATGACGTAACGGCCCTCTTTGAGGTCAATGCGCAGAAACACAGACCTCGAGTTGATGTAGATGCTGCCGCCAACCTTCTGCTGGGTCACGTGCATTCGGTACGTCCTGTTTAACTCCACCTGAACAGGAAGCAGCAGAAGCTTTCACTCCAGTCTGAGCTTTTCACTTTAAGTTACTGAATCCAATACAGCAGTCCTTTAATCAGGTCTTTAAATACAAACGACCTGGAGATTTTATAACAATGCCCATCAATATCTGACCTTGTGTATGTCGAAGCCGATCGCCAGGTTTTCTCCTCGCCCACCTCTAAGAGTGGCCCTGCGGTCCTTCTGCTGCAGACAGATCAGCACCTCGTCCTCTGGCTTTTTCACGTCAAACACGTACTGCGACGCACAGAAACGAACACACACACCGTCACACAAATGCACAGGATGAATTTTACCTAAAACTCTGAACAAATAAGACACCTGTGGGTTCTGGAGGAAGGAGTGCTTGTTGTTGGTGCAGCCCCCAGCTCGGTTGAGCAGCGGGTCATCGTGGCGGTGCCAGGAGCCCCGCATCACCGCCTCCTCCCAGGTCTTGTGTAAACTCAGGTAGGATGTGTTGATGAGACGACACAGGATGAGGTCTGTGAAGTTGGCGATGAAATCATCAAACGTCATCCTGCAGGAGAAGGAGAGAAAGGACTCGCATGATTTCCTGTGAGATACATTAAAAAAAATGAGCAACCAGGGGGCAGCGCAGCACTAAAACTCACCAGAACTCTCCATCGTCCTCCACAGTGACGCCCATCTTCTCCCGCTCACTCTTACTGACCTTCTGCCACTCTTCAGAGCTGCAAATAGGCACAAACGCTTTATCTGTATCATCTGTATCACACCACAGATCTCAACAAGAGAACCTGTTAAAGGATTTAAGAAGAACAGTCTCTCTTCCTCACCTGTCGCTCCACGGCCCGTTCCACTCTCTCTTCCCCCAGGGGTTCCTCATGCGGATCATGTTGAGTTTGTCTGACCTGAAGTAGGCCAGCAGGCCGTGGCCCAGCCTCACCTTGCGGACATCCGTCACGGCGTAGGCGTGGCCCTTGACCAGGCCGCAGTCCAGCCTGGCCTCCATGTCAGCTTGAGTGGTGGCCTGGAACAACACGTTGGGAAGATGAATGAATTCTTTTGGCTGGCGTGGGTTTGCATTTGACGTGTCCTTAACCGGATCGAGCAGCTGATGAGGCCTCCTCTGTTGTGAACCTTCAGGACTCTCTCGAACAGCTCGTGCTGCTTCTCTTCATCTTGTTTGTACCCGTTCTCCATCAAGTCCATCGGTTCGGACACGCCTCCTGTGAAATCCACCAGAGCGTCGGCCGTGTTGCCCCCATCCAGAGCTTCGTAGCACCCGTACATCCTGGAAAACACACAAACATTTACAGTTTATTTTCCCTAGTCTAAACAAATGTTTGAGTCTCACTCTGCTTTTCAAGTAACTGTCCAGGTTTACAACACAGAGTCAGGGATTCATGAGATCATTGTTATTGCTAATTAAACATAATTACAGGAGGAAAATTTATTTTTAATCAATTTGATGTTAATGTCTTGGAATGTTAAACTTGGATCACATTGGCACCTGTTTGAATTTCACTGTTAAAATGGGAAAAAAGATCTGCTGTGGACTCAAAAACAATAAGTTTAAGGGAAAAATGTCAGTCAGGGTTAAAAATCTGATCCCGCAGATTTCATTTCTAAAAAAACAGATTGAAAATTTATACTGGACTCATTCTGCTGATTCACAACTCCATATTTTTATTCACAGAGTCTGTCTCAGTTCATATTTATCCTCTTTTATCTTACCCGGCCTGAGTGCGGCTCCTCAGCCCATTTTCATCTGAAAAGGGCTGTTTTAGCTCCTCCCCCTTTAAACTAACCCTTTTCTGATTGGCTGCCCCTTGTAAACAGAAGGTTTGATCACTTGTAAGACATGGACGTAGCTTCCGAGTGGGAAAAATGAAGCCACTGTGGAGGTGGCTTAAACCTGCGTTCTATCTGAAGTCCACCAGATGGTGACAGCTGTGCAAAGAGACTTCCTGTCCTATGTTAGTTTGTGGGAACACTTTCATCCTGAGTTTAACGTGTCAGTCGCTCATTTTGGGACAAACTCACCTGAATTAAACTCGTCTGAATTAAACCTTAAGCATGTTTTGTATGTTTCAGAAAAAAAAAAATCATCCAATCAGAGTGCTTAAAATTCCTCCATGTATCGTGTCATTGGCTCCGAGTTGAATTACTTGAATTTTGGTCCCTGTTTTTATGTCACTGGAGAGCCTTTGTTCAGTTTCTTAAT
The DNA here is from genome assembly GCA_015106755.1 of Etia nguti. NCBI lineage: Eukaryota > Metazoa > Chordata > Actinopteri > Cichliformes > Cichlidae > Etia > Etia nguti. The sequence continues at coordinate 44,585 of VUQG01041732.1, read as the reverse complement.
GCTTTTGTGTCATTTCTTGAACATGAGTTTCCTCGAGTGGTTTTTTCTTTCCACAGCTGAAAAATATTCAAGTGATTTTATTTCATCCTGCTTCTTTGTATCCTCTGTGTTTTTATTACCGCTGTTTTCAGTTACTGATCTGAGGAAGTGCTTACTTGGCGTAGGCCTTCTCCACCAGCGCACTCCAGAACTCGTTGCTGTCATTGGAGTGGCAGTACACCAGCTGTCCATTCACCGTGGGGAGCCGGTCATCGATCACTACGTCCACCCACTCTCCGAACCGCCAGAAGCGGAAGTGGAAGATCCCGGCGTAGGAGTTCGGTTTGTCTTTGTCCCACTCCTGATCCTTCCAGTCAGGAATCACCTTTGGAAAAAAAACAACAACAAAAAACACGTTCATCTCCTCACTTGAGCTCAGATGTAACCACGGTCTGCTCAGCGGTGTCATATCTGGTGAGTAGCCTCCCGGGGATCCACGCCCTGAATCCAACAGGAAGTCGACCACAGATGCTGTTTTGGTCATTGTCAGGCCTTTTACTTGGCCTGGAAACATCTGCACGTCAACATTAAATGAGGTTCAGCGCCACCTTGTGACATTGCAGGTTTTATAACTCCAACAGCCAATTAGAATCCAGGGTATAAGACCTCAATCATACCCAAAGGAAACACCATGACCGCAGTACAAAGGTGCGACTGACCATCGCTGCTTACAGCGTTATTTAATTTAAAGGTGATGTCCTTGAAGGCTGCTTTAAATGTAAGCCACATGTTAAATAAACAGTATGTGGACATAACGAGTGTTTACAACCATAAAACGTGTTCAGGTGCAAACAGGGAGCGATTGTGGATCTAACTCATGTAAAATATCTTTTTTCATCTTTACTTTCTATTAAACAAACAATGCAGATAAATGCAACAGCTCCAAATTACGAACACGTACAGAAAAATAAAGATTGAAACGAACGATTTCCACTCATTTCCCATGAATGACATTCAGCGTCTTTGATTAACAAGAGCAACTCAGGATTAAAGTTTTTAACGAGTGAACGTCATTCATCCACATCCTGCGCTGAAATCCCAGCTGACAAAACGTTGACATAATCCACGTACACACACACACTCCCCAGTGAAGTGAGTGATATAAATAAATAAGCGATCCATTGAGCTAAGACGAGCCGGGCTCCCAGAATCCCTCAGGAAACTCCCAGCGTTCCCTGTCATACGTCAGCAGCGCTTCCTGTTGCTTAGCACCTTCACACATCACCTGCCTGCTGAACACCTTAAAAAACAAAAAAGACCTAAATAAGTATTTTAAAACATTTTGTACAGTCTGCAAATAAATAAACGAATCTACAGTAAATGCTCTCAGCCATTCTGTGTTAGCTTCAGTGTTCATATCAAATATAAACTGTTTTATAAACATGTGATGTGTGTGATTCTGCAGAAATCTTCACTTTCTGCAGGAACGTCTGATTCAGGCTGGAGGACTGAAATAACCTGAGCAGGGTTGGCTGCACAACAAGACGACTAACGAATGTGACTGTTACTGTCACAATAATCAGCTGTTTGCATCGATCTCATCTCCCCTGCCCTCTCGTGATAATCAATACGTCCCAATCAAACCACCCAGTGGGCTCGAGGGGGGATGGGACGAAATGAGAAACTGGTACACTGTGATGGAAACAGCTGGGAAGGGAGGAGGGGGAGAGGAGCCTATGAGAATAGAGTGAGAGAAGAAAAGAGGCTGAGACTAGAAACTCCATCAGAGCTTCATCTCTCACAGCATCCATCCACACAGGCAGGCAGGCTCTCTCCTTATCCCAGGAATAAAACTTCAGAGATGGACAGTGATGAGGCCAAATCTCCCTCCAACACGATTGTGCTGGAGTTCAAAGAAGACACCGCACTGACAGAGGTGAGGCTTTTACTTCTTAACTTCAGATGCAAAACGGAAAAGTCTGTCGGCACAATATGTGTGGATACAAATTTCAAAATGAAGTGCAACTGGATCAGAGCAATTACAGTTCTTAATATTTATTTCGTATAAAGTTTCATTTTCTGGTTAAGTTTTGCTCTTTTTAATCGTTAGAATGTGGCAGGGCAAAATTTAAAAGGTCAAGTGTGTGATGGTAGCAGAGTCCATCTTAGTAACAAAGGTGCACAAAAGTCCCATCAGACTGATTCTGTTCACACAAATCTGACCAAACTTAAAAACTTGAATGTGTGATCACTGAGCTGTGTGGCTGTTACAGTGGAGGTGATCAGCTTTTATGACTGAGTTCAAATGTATCATACAAACAGAGGAGTGGGCTAGCTGCACTGCACAGACCAATATTCTGCCCCATTAGTGCCAAGTGACAGACTAACAACACTAGGACGTCACTGACGTAGGAGGAGTGAACAGGCTGACGGACAGTTTCCCAAGTCATGAGCTTATTGGTCATTTCAGCCTGACTGAACTTCACATACTAAAACTTCTCAAACAGCACAACAGGACATATTTTTTGTCAGGTAATTCCATTAAATATGCTCCGAAAGGCACAGCTGAGAGGTCCAGTTCAGTGCGTGTGTTCATTAGCAGATGTGTAAGAAGCAACAATCAGCTATAACAGTCTGTGTCGGCAGCAGTGCCTGTGATACTTCCTCTATCATCTCTTCTGTGGAGTTCCACAATTTTTTTTTTTTTTAAAAATCCGATAATAGTTGATAAAACTGCAGACTCATAATTTTAATTTTATAGGTGTAAATGCCACTTTATATAAAATAGAACAGAGAGCACATCATCCATTTGTGCCATCCATCTGCTTTTCTTTTAAAAACACTGCTTCTTCTCACACAAACGCACAAACCTTTGAGCCCCATCACCTTCCCTTTCATTATGTGTTTTATCACTGCACAAGTATGCTGAGCACAACGTAAAACAACATCAGTCAGAGACCAAAACAGGCACCCAGACGGAAAAATCCCTCCAAACCAAACATGAACTGTGTGCTTGTTTCCTGTGCAGATGATGCGCCTTCGCGTGTCTTCCCTGCAGCGGTCAGGGCAGAAGCGTCAGGATGGCGAGCGTCTGCTTCTGCCCTACGAGGCCGTGTATCGGCTGGACTTCGCCATCCAGGAGCTAAACTTCTCCCGCTGGTACTTCTCTCTCTCCGGCTACGGCCGCGTCACCATCACCGGTATCTGCCAGCACTGGACCCCCGACCTCACCAACCTGATGACCCGGCAGCTGCTGGAGCCCATTGGAACATTTTGGCGTAATGTCGGCGACCCGGAGGATTCGACGCTCAAGTGCCTGGAAGCAGACATGCAGGAATTCGGCGAAAGGATTGCAGAGCTCGCCAAAGTCAGGAAGGTCATGTACTTCCTGATTGCTTTCAAGGACGGGGCTGAGGCGGCGAATCTCAACTGCTCGATCGAGTTCACGACAGAGAAATGACCTTTTATTTTGTGCAGGTAGAATCCTGATAGAGTCCCGAAGAAGCATTTTAAAGTTTAATTCTATCAGCCTTTGTTTTACTGTTGATTAGAAAAACCTGACAACTCCTTTTCAACCAATCAGAAATAGATGAGCTTAAATACTCTCCCTCAAACTAGTTAAACAGTTACTCTCTTTCTATCTTTAAGTAAGACGTCTGTTTGATTTTTTTTTAACTAAAGTTACATAAACACCAAAAACAGGCTTTAAAGCAAGTATTTCAACACAAAAGCAACATGTTTTGTGAAAATAAAACCTGAAATGAACACAATGACAAGAGAAAGAAAACATAAATACTCTGAATTAACACTTAATATGCTCTTATATATGTTGGTGCTAATTAAAGGGACAGTTCACCCCAATGGATGCAGTCCGGTTTCTCTATTTCACAGACATAAGATCCATCCGTGAGTGTTTAAAAAATTACAACATTAGAAAATTATAGAAGATATCCAAGCAAGACGATGACCCTGGTATCAAATTATAGGTACAAAGAAAACTTTTTATATGTTCTAACTGGTTTAAAGCCCACATGGTGATATGATCCTTGAAAGTTACTAAAAATGGACTCTCCAAGCATTCTCCAGTAAACGATCAGAAACATTCAGTGTATCAATGCTGGTTTCTGTTACAATGCATCACATTTGTGCAGTTTTGCTATTGAAACTATGCTATATACAATGATACTGATGCTCACAGGTGGTTATCAAATAGCTTTAATAAATATCTACTAGACAATTTAATTATGTTTAACATTATAATAAATATTGGCACCTTTCAGAGCATAAAACAAATAAAGTTTTCTGAAATTATTTACCTTTGAATAAAAAAAAAAACCCCAAAACAAACAAAAGCAACAACTTATGATCAGCTGACTGTTTTGACAACATGTGGCTTACTTTGTTTTGTGACTGTTGACTTGCTGCAGTTGTTGTTTGGTTGTTTCTTATTCATTTTTATTGTTTCTAGGAGTATAGATAACCATATATTTCCACTGCATGCCTGCTGATAGAAACAGAGATCAATGGTGTGACACTGATTAAATAACCACTGAAAGCCGTGTGTGTGTTCTCTCATTGGTGCTGTTTGTATTGGTGTTACTGAGCAGGAAAGAGGGGAGGTAATGAGGGTGGGGACAGTCGTACACAGTAAGGATATAAGAAGGTAACAGTGGAGGAACTTAAATGTAGTTACAGCACTTCAGAAAGACATTTACTGTAATGAAATTTATTCCCCAGTGCTTTGCAATTCATTATTGTAAATGTAAATGTTATTAACAAATGATCAGGGTTTCAGGGAATATTGTTTAATGTTCAATTTACACACTCTTTGGATCTTCAGAAAAAGCTCCAGAGTGTGATTAAAGTGGTGGGTGGGCTCTTTCATTTTTTGAAAGAAGCCAAATAAGTCTAATTATAGATTAAATGTGTTGAGGCTGTCATTTTGAGCATCTATGTCGATGTTAAAATTAAATTGCTCACAATAATCGTTTTATCTGAACTGAGCACTAAATTGGATAAAAAGTCTAAGAAATCAGACAGAAACTCTGAGTAAGGGTCATGTAGATGATAAATAAAAAATAAAAGTGGTTTTTGAGTTTTCCAATTAGCATGGACATATCTAAGAGTTAGGCTTTAGATAAGTAAAACTCCGCCCTCGACTTTATTCAGGGTCACAAACCTATCTGAAACAGAGCTTTTAGATCAGTGTGGACTCGCAGGTATTTTGCACTGACCGCATTACTGGAAACTCTGGCAATGGTCAGCAGTGTTTTCCTAGCTCAAAATAGGCCTTTGAGGGAGTCTACTAATGTAAGCACAATGGGTCATAGTTAGGACACAGACTGTTTACATGTTACACTGTTACCGCATGATAAACAAACTATTTTATTTTTAAGTTTCTATCAGGTCATTTCCTGTTTCATTCTGTTATCGTGGGTACTTGTCTGTTCCTGTCAGCTTTACTTCCTCTGTTCTTGATTATTGCCCCGCCCTCATTAGTGTTTTCTATGTTTAACCTGCCTCACCTCTTCTCAGCTACTCACTTGCGCAAATACTGAGTTTCTCTTTGCTCACTACCAGATTGAGCTGTGCTGCTTGTCAGGACTAGTCGAGCTTTCTAGGAATTTCTTTGTGTTCTTGTATTTTTTCATCTGAACCTCCTTTAGACTGTTTGTCACACCATCTTCTTCCCATGTGTGACCACTACACATTTAGACTTTTAGATTGTTATTTGGCCTCTTTGTGCCTTCCATGTTTGCTAAACAAGTAAATTAAACCTACTTGATCAGAAATAATCTTTATTACAGTTCTGCTGATTTTCCTACAAGTTTTCATTTCAAAAAAAAAAAAACCCCACCTGTATGTCTATACATCCACCATTATAACAGTATATTTAATTTTTTTAAGAGGTCTCTGTGTTGTAATTTATTATCTGATCCTGCTTTCCCCTCTCTCTGTGTTTCACTGTGATGTGAATAAATGGAAACAGATTGGAAAAACTCCAGCGTGTCTTGGTTTGCTCTACAGTATCTGGTCCTGGCTTACAATAGTTCCCACTGTGGTTCCACTCCAACTTTCCACATTACTGAAACAGCCTTAGCAATACAATGATGGGGTTTTTCTCTCCAACAATTCCAACAACAAGAGTTGGGAGAAGCTTGTAATTGCATTTGAGTCGAGTTGTTTTTCCTTTTGACAATTATGACATTTCCTTTACATTCCTCATAACTACTGTAATCTTTGCATCACAAGGAAATAAAAGCACACTTTTAACTGGACATTGTAGCCGATAACTCAAACATTTTGTCCCTCTGGATTCACTCATTTGAAAAATAACAGCAGCTCCTTTAAAAAAATGGTCACAATTTCTCAGGATGAACATTTCCAGCTAAGAAAAATTACAGTTTTATCTCAAGATTTCAACCTCTGCATTAGGTTCAAAATATTTCTCTTTAATCAGAAACTTTCTGTTTTTGATTAAAGAGAAATCAAGTTGAACAACTTTAAAGGAACTTTAGAGCTTCTTCGTCTTAGTTTTACTTTTAAAAATGTGCAATTTATAATCACAACACGGGAAAATTGTGCCATAGTAAATAGAGGGAAGAAATGTCCTTTTTTTAAAACAGAAGCACAACTGAAAAATATGATCCTTTTTCTTTATGTACTATTTTGTGTAAATCTGTAGCTGTAGGACAGAGTTGTGTAAATAGTGAAGATTGCCAGGGTCCATCCAGGACGTGTGGCTGAAACTACAGCAAAACCCTGGAAAAGAGTCCATTTTCCTGTTTTGGCTCTTTTGTCCACTTGGTCAAAGAGTCTCTAAGAGTATTAAGCTAAGCTGTTAAAGTTACTCTTCCTTTTCAGCTCCTCCCCTCCTTTATTAATTTTTTAAATCCTTAACATGTCTTACAGGATTTCAGCAATAAGGGGAACGAACCGAAACGGCCCTGTGGCTGTTAGCTCCTGGAAGTAAAGCTCTTATTGGAGAATCTGTCTCAACAGGCAAATCATCAGAAAATGAAAATAAATCAGTTAAAAAAAACACAAAGAAGGAAACGCTGTTTCAGGTTTAAACGGGCAGTGGCAGTCTTAGATTTGGCAATATTTAATAGTTCTCAAACTAAGACCTTAACTTTTTTAATTATAAATGTGCTAGTTATGTTAAGTGTTACTGAAACACTTCCACGCTTTCTGTGTGACACAAACACATCATTTCACACAACAGTAACTGTTGTATAAGCGTCTGTGTGCTTTGCTGTCGTCACCACAGAAGCTGTTTTGTTTGTTTTCGGACCTTTGAAGGGTGTCAAGACAACTGGGTGCTCCACAGAGGCAACTACACCTAAAACAGACTTCAGTTTCCCTCCAGTTGATGGAAAACTAGGAGGCTGAGGGGAGGCCCTTTGAGAGCAGAGAGGAAGGAGGAGGCAGCAAGTGGGGTGGGGGGTGGGGGCAATGCACAAAGACAAACGCAAACACACAAATCCAAAAATGCATGTTTTTCATGTGTAACAAAGTGCTGATTTAATGGGAAAAAGAATAAAAGCAGCCTAATTAAATACTTTTACAACAGCGGTGATCTTTCCCTCTATACAGCAGAAAGTAAACACACTTTATATCTCAATATTTAAGACAAAATTTGGGATTTTAAGCATGTGGCTAATTCATTTTGTCTCCAACACACAGTAAATCTGTTCATCAGTTTATACCGCCATCTTATGGACAACAGATGTTACTTCCATCGGTGACCTCTGACACCAAAGGCTGCATGTAGTTGGATTTGTTTGCCATTTATTAGCAGGAAGCTCCAAAAGTTATGGATGGATCTGGATGCGAGTCTTACCAAAGATGGGGTTTGATCCAGATCTGGATCCTGGAATATTTTTGGAAGGAATCTTTATCACGAGATGGTTCGAGATTGGGCGTATTAGATCAAATCTTTGGAAAAGTATCCGATTAGTTTAATGCCCAAAGGGAGAAATGAGTTTGATGTTCTCAAAAATATCAGAAACTATCAGTATATCCCAGAGCGCAGAGACGTATGCAGTCCTGTTCGTGTGCTCAGTAAACTGGCGATAACACAACAGCAGAGGATATTTGTGTGGTCATGGATATAAAACTAACACAGGAGACATGAACTGAAGATATGATCTGCTCTCATGAGCACAGTTTCATCTGGAGACATAATCTCTAATCGATTAGGTCATGAAACATCGCTTCCCTCGTCCCTTATTTCATAAACATTATTTATGTAGAAAACACTTAAACGCTTAACTTAGACCGTTTCACGTTTTCTCACTTTTAGAGCTACGTTAAGCCAGATGATTTTCTCCAGTTTGAATGATGAGTATTTTAGTCAGCAAGAACAGCCCTAGTCTTATCAGCTCTTTCCTCTTCAAGAAGACTCAGTTCATGCCTGGTGTGGAGGTTTCAGTTTCAGAGAACTTCCATTAGCAGCTAATCGATAAGAAAAATCACTCAGATTACACAAAGTACTGCTTAAACACAACTAAAGGCAACACACCCACTCACAATAATCTTACAAGCTTCTCCACACATGCCCACACCTACCAACACACACACACACACACACTTTTCCCCTCTGTTTTTATTATATTTTACAATAATGTATGTTTATTTATTTACTTTTACTTTATTTTGTTTTTATATAGCATTTACTCAATCACCAAACACATTTTGTCCTTCAAAATTCACTGAATTTTCAATCGATTTTAAAATACTCTGATATGCTACAAATTGTAGAAGTGCATTAATGAAACAGGACACTTAAAACTGCATGGTTTTATCCCAAGATGTTCATGTCAGGCCTCATATCTAACCCACAACAGTTTTACAATGTGTATAAAATGAATATTAATATTCTGCAGCTGCTTTTTGTGCGTTTTGCTGTAAAAACTAACATCATTAAAACCAAAATGAATGGAAATAAGAGCTGAAACATAATTTTATGACTCAGGATGGTGTGAGAAAGGAGCATGCTGTCTTCACAGCCTCATGACGTGCTTGACGATGCACCACAGGAAATCATTCCTACCTATAACACCTGGATCATCCTCACTCACTGTTTAGTTTTACACCCTGCAGTTTATATTTTTCTATATTTCACACTCACACTTGAGCACCTTTAACAAATGAAATTTCCCCTTTGGATTAATAAATGTCTCACTTCTGGATTATTATTATTTGTTGTTGCAACAGTTTTGGCCCTTTATGTAAGAGCCCTCGAGAAAAGCTGCATTTTATCCTGGGAGTTGGATGGCACAGGAGTGTGGGACCAATGCCTTCTCTTTCCTATAACGACTTTCCCACCACGTCTATAAAAATCTCTGGAATGAGTGCAGCTTTTGTTCTTCCTTCTCTCACCTTCTGCCATAGTGCTTCTCTGGAGGCTAGACTGGAGCAGGCGGCTACGAACCAGCAGTTTCCCAGCTGGCCTTGGTGCAGGTCATGAGCGCTGATGCCGTCCACAAACAGATGGGGGTCGCTGGTCAATTCCTGGAACAGCAAAGATGAAAAATCAGTGTTAATAAACTAATTTTCTTCCTTAGAGGTATTACAGGTACTCAAAACTCTGGAACTGATTACTCGAAAAATCCACAGGCAGGCTGTACAGGAACTATCATGGCCACGGTAGAGTTAATGCTTATCCTCATCTTCTTATTTACAGGCATAATGAATCCACTTCTAACGGTATTATAATTTAATCCAGGTTTGATCCTTTTATACTCTATATTTTATTGCAGTGTCTCTCTGGACAACAGCAGGCGGATGTGGTCAGGACAGCTGCCAGGTGTGGATGAACGTAAAGCAGGGCGTTACCCGGAGCACTCGGTCAACCATCATAAGGTAAATACAGAGTAAAATCACTCCCCGATTAAGTACAAGTCTCTTCTGAGGGTTTAAAGCCAAACAAACCACAGAGGCAGACTAATGGGACTGCAGCCAAATGATAGAGGTGGGATAAACCACGGCACACGCCCAGGAAGCCCACTAACTGTATGTAGAGACAAATGAATACATGGGTACACAAAGTTAACCTCTTATATCTAATGTAGAATGAATTTAAAATAGTATGTGTGTGTACTGCAGAGCTGAGCAGAGTCAGCCCACGGCACATGTGCTAAAAAGTCTGATGTTAAAAAAGGAAAACAGGAAGAAAGCTTTACTGTGTGCATTCTCAAAATTAAAGGCCACTATTTTTAGTGCATATAGCTGCTATATGCGCTATGCACAGGCGATTCTCCACCTCCTGCAGGTGCTGGGTACAGTTCAAATAAGAGAGAGAAGATGTTCTCCAGGAAACACAGACAGTATAAAAGATGAATGTCGCCTCCAGGTCTGAAAAGTAAAGCCAGTGTAGAAGTGCCTTAAAACAGCATTCTTTTTAATGGCCACCAGGAGGAGACTCTTCTGGTCCCCAACGAATTTGGTGGTGCTGAAGTCGATGCTAAAATGACCCTCACCTCTCTCTGTGACGTCAGTAAACACGATCCTGATGAGTTTGAGATCATACCAAATAAAGCGTGATGGTCATTTAGTAAATTATGATCATTATTAGAGTCAGAGTTTATAAACCAAGAGTTGTGATTGACAGCTTGTTAGCCAATGAGCATGTCCCTCAGATTCACTGCCAGAGCCCACCTTCCCCTGTCACACCTGGTTTCAAACACCGAGATAGTGATGCTGAAAATGCTCCGCTCAAGGCTTCACTAACCAGTGGGTGACATCACAGCGCTAATGTTCATCTTTTAACCTGTCTGAGATGGGAAAGCGGATGGGAAACACTGGTTTCCCATCTCATAAAAGAGCACGGTTTGATATCAGGTTCCATTATTTGTACCCGTAGGTGGATTTAACCTGCAGCAGGTGAGTCATCCATACGAACTCCAAAGAGATAATACCAATAAAAAAAAAATTTATTTATTTATTTTTTTAAATGGGAGAAGTTTTCTTTAATGATGAATCTAAAAGTGCTTTTAGTACACAGTTAACACTGTTAAATAGTTAGTTTCAAATATGAACTTTTCTCTAAACCTAACAACACTGTGAGAAATTCTAAGACTAAAAAAATAGTTCCTTCTATATGAACTCTGCTGCTCTTCCACTGCAGCACGAGCCATGCTTTAGCATTTTTCCATTAAGTTGTAAATTTATGACATCATATTGATTTGCCCGAAACATCAACACATATTGGAGTGTGCAAAATAATCTGGGTGGTGTTCTTTGTCTTAATCAGAAACATGTATCTCCCGATTCGATCACTGACGCAGACGGAAACATTTCTAATTTACGATTCAAAGATGAACTTTGTCTTAATGGGACCAATCACTAAATAACCTTTGATATGTATGTCTTAACTGCCTTACACAACGACTGCGACCATCGTTATCTGCATGTCAACATAATATTAACAGGCTCCAACATGCCATGAACCACCTCCTCGCCTACATTAACAATAATTTACTTCCACATGCTTTCAATAAAAACTGCTTGTTAAAAATGATAAATCCTGAGTGCTGCAGTGCTTCTTTTCTACTCCATATGGACTTCAAACGTGGACTAGAAATGTGAGCAGAAACCGTCAGGTCACTTGCCTACGTCTGCATCATCTGTTTATTTGTGAGCAGTGCTGGAGCCATTTTTTAATTCGTGTTTCACCTCTGGGCACCAGACGGTGCTTCTTCATCTTTACCTTGTGTATATGTGCATTTACTTCATGCATTTGTAGGAATTAGAGGTAAAAAGGTTTATGACCATGTAACATGCAAGATGCTGGACATTCAAGTGAACTATTCTGATTTAAACTGATATCTTTTATTTAACTTATTACCTCATTATTAACATTTCTTTAGTTCAAAGCTAAATTGTTAAACAGAAATTTGGAAAGTGAAGCATGCATCAGTCAATAAGCTCCTCAGTGCCATTTTAAAGACATTAACATATTCACAATGAATAAAACTAGTATGAGAGATCCACATATGAAGTGTTAATGAAACAAGAAAGTGCTGGCAAATTATAGTGCTCTAAAGTCTAGTGTAGAAAGGCCAGTGAAAGCCACAGACTGTATCTAAAAGATGTAAAGACAGCTTTCATTTTGGACAGTTGGTGGTTTGATCACTGGCTGCTCCAGTCTGCGTGCCAAAGTATTCTTGGGCAGGATACTAAAATTAAAAAAAAAGAACTACGAGCCGGAAAAAAGCATTTGTGTAAATGTGAGTGTGAACGGGTGAATGAGACATGCTGTTTAAAGTGAAGTAGAAGTAGAAAAGCGCTATACAAGAACCAATCCATTTACCAAAGCCTGGAAATATGACGATCTGGACAGTGAGGTGGTGTCAACAGGTGTTAGCTAACAGGGAGGGGACACAACAGCAAGAACATAAAACTACAAAAAGAAACAAGTAAAACTGACTGAAACAAACAGTAAAGAGGAAATGACCTGGCACAAATTCGACATTTAGTCACCACCACGTAACCATACCTGAGCCAGAAGCACTAGCTAGCTTGGTTAAGGTGTGGCATCCATAACCCACAAGGTGCAACGCACAGACACAGAAAGCTGTTGATTAGTGATAAATAACAAACTCAAAATAAATAAATAAATACTCATGATCATTTAAAACTGATGCACAAACTCAGTCGACAGGTCCACTTGGTTGTACCTGCGTTAGCGTAACACCGTTTATCAAAGCAGCCACAGCAGATGATTTGACAGATACCTCAGCCCTCCCAGAGTTCACATGAAGCTAAAAACTATCCACAGAAACCAAAGCTGGTTTCTGTAGCAGGCCGTGAACTTGTTTATTTCTGAGCTGAAGTGGGACATTTTAATATGGGATTGATACGTTTTTTGGACACAGCCTCAAGTGGACGTTAGAGGAACTGCAGGCTGTGGCACCTCATTTGTTAACCCTCGAGGTTGCTGCCTTATAGAGCTTGAAATAAGAAGCTCTTGATATGATCACTGGTTTAAATATTCAGCTGTCTTTTGAGTGCTGGAGCTGAAGCATTGATAGAGTGCTAAAGTTTCATGAGACAGCACAGAGAAGTCAGGGTTAAGTTTAGGGTGTAACCAAAGAAATATTTCCCTTATCTCTTCACTCCCTGAACAAATCAATAATATTGATCAAATGCTTTAAGTGCTCTGTTTAATAATTTAGCATGAATAATTAACAGTAAAAGCATACTAAATACACAGAAATCAGTCTTTCATACTGTTTATACACTACAAGCCTAGAGGAAGACAGAAAATTACATATTTAATCAAATAAGACTCAATGAAAAGCATTCAAAGAACAGTGCAGTCAGATTTTATGCAGGTCAAGAAAAATCACAAGACAAGAAAGAAATTAATCTTTTGACTCAGCATTATTAATGTGAAAAGCCGAGTACAGATTTTGTACACAGCAGCAGAGCGACGCTGGAAATCTATTAAGCAACAATTCCATTATGAGCGCGATGTTCAGCCATCATCTGAACTTAAACAGCTGCTGGCTGCTGTTCCACTGCATAAAGCTCAGTGGTTCAGTGAGGCTGACTCAAAGCCTCTGATAAGATGCACTTTTGCAGTTTAAGGATCCTAAACAAATTCAACGTGGAATTAAGGCAACACTAGACATTTATCCACCACATTACAACAGTAATAATAGGTCTATAAAAGCATTGGTGTTAATTTTTAAATGATCCTTATTATCTCATACTGGATCTTGGTGAAGCCCCTCAGTTCATTTAATCTGAAACAAGCTGTTTTAACTCATTCCCTTCAAGCCAACTGTCTTCTGATTGGCTGCTTCTTGAAAACAGAAGGTTTTAACACTGGGTGGGTGGAGCTTCTGTGCTCAGTCAGATATGTGTGAGATGACCATAAATAGGGAGAGTAAAAACTGTATGAAGCTAAAGGTCAGACTGGTATTTGTGTAGAGCTTTTCTATTCAACTCTTAAGCCTCTTCATCATTAGTACAACTCGACTCTCGGTTTTTAGGGTTTTCCCATCAGGTGGTAGGACCTGGTTCCAGGTCCTTTTTTTAGTCACTGCTTGAACTCAACATACTGCATGCCACTGAAGTGCCGGGTAATGACGTCACTGGATGAGTCATGAGAACGACTCCTTCGCAAGAATCAAACCCGCCATTTTTGAAACCCGACAATGAGCGAAATGGCTAAGCAGAATTCACCACCGTGGTCCAATGATGAGGCGCAGACCACCACCCTGAGATAATGGTAGCCGAGTAAGCTTATATTAAATTGGGCACACTTAGCTTGATAAAGCTACCTCCTAAATCAGAGCAAGCTAATGGCTCAGTCACACGAGTAAAAACAGGACAGCAGTACTGAATATTTTCACATTCTGGAGAGCTTGAGAGTTTTGAACACTCTCGGTCACTTCTGATCGTAAGGCGATTCCACAGGTCGCCTGTTTGGAGTCAACCTTTCTGCAAACAGTTGCAGTGTGACCTGGACTGACTTCACACACTCAGAGAAGTTGTTGGAGGTTTGCAAATAATTACTCTCTAGTTTATAAATTCAGACAGATTACAAACTTGTTGTCATCAGTGTGAACGAGCCTTTGTCAACTCGAGGGGACTCAACTCGGCAACCTTCCTGATCTATAGGGATACAACCAGCTGGCAGACAGCTGAGTCCAAATGTAATAGTTAAATGTGAATTTTACTATTACTGTGTCTTCTGGCAGGTTTTAGCAACAGTGTTCACAAATACAAAAGTAAATTCAAGTTCCTTTTGTTCAGTAACTACCAAAGACTGCTTACAACATGCACACGCACACGCACATCTCCTTGCTGTTGGCTTGAAATTCCATGAATTCCTCTCCCATTCAGCCCCTGTAACCTCTCCTCTCTTTATATGGAGCCTTGTCTCGTGATCACCACTGCCATTCCCAGCCTACTGCCTCTCTCCGTCTCCACTGTGAATAAACAGCTGATCCTTCATCTCTGATGTATCGCCAACTCTCCACCTTCTTTGGGTTTACTGTGTTCCTCTTTCACACTCTTTAGAAATAAAAAAATAACCTCCTTCTGTCATACAAGTATAAAATAAGAGATCTACAAAAGACCATTTGCGCGGATGATCATGCAGCTGATCCCACTGAGGGGTAAAAAGACGAAAACAAGCAGCAAACACTGAGAATTGCAGTTCATCTAATGGTCACTTGAGGCTGCCTTCATAAGAGACTCAGTCCTCATAGACTCCCATGTTAAAATGACCAACTTTCCAGCAGAAATAAACATGTTTAAAGTGTGTGACTAAAAGCAGCGCTGGCCTCTGTGGACAGTTTCCCCTTTTATAACGACTCTGCGGGGGGTTAGTCTCTTTCATACCTCATTTGGAGTTGTACGAGCAGCTGTAGATGGTAATTTTTTTTTTTGTAATTATTTTTTTTATTTGAAAAGGTACAAAAGCAATACAAAATACATCTTACAGTTATTTCAGTAGGTCCTTTTCAATTATCTTTATACGTGTAAATCCCAAAACAAATAGATCAAACACATGAACTAGGGTGCTTACAGTTTTAACATTTCCCATTAAGAAAAGAATAAAGTAACATAGAGAAACCGTAGGTGTGTAGAGAAATAAATAAATAAAATACTCTGAAGGAGTCACACAAAGCCTGCTTGGTTAGGGGATATAAATTTGATCCATTTATCCCAAATTTGGTAAAACTTGTCTTTCTGGATTGTAAGAGAGAACGTCAATTTTTCCGTTTTAAAAATTGTTGTGAGTTGTTCCATACCAATCATCTAATGTTGGTGGGACTGGGTTCATCCACCTTCTTGTAACAGATTTTTTGCTGGCAGCTAGAAGGACCTGCAGCAGCTTTATGTCCGTTTTCCGTTCAAGAATTATAACATGACCCAAATATAAATTTGCAAAGTCAAACGCTATCTGTACCTTAAACAACGAATTCAGTGTTTTATGAATACCACTCCAGTACTGGTACAGCCTAGGACAGTCCCAAAACACATGATGATTATTGCCTCCACTGAACCACACTGCCTCCAGCACTCTGAATTCAGATTGCTATATTTATCCTGGAGTGGAGTCTTAAAGTATGTTATGATATTTTTCCAGCAATGTTCTCTCTATTCTAACGAATTAGTGGAGGACCAATGTGAGCAACATATTTCTTCCCAATCTTCTACCAAAATGCTAATTCCAGCTTCACTTTCCCAGTTTTCCTTTATATGTAGAGTATTATCTTTTTTTGCATGGAGTAGTGCATTGTATAACTTTGAAATAGATTTATTTATAGTTGAACTATGGGCAAGTTTCAGGATTTCAGAAAGTTTGTTTCATTCGACGTTAAATTTATAATTTTGCATTGTTTATTAAAGTAATCTCACATTTGTAGGAACCTGAAAGAAAAAAAAATCAGTCTGTGGCAAATCATATTTGACTCGTAATGACTGAAAACTCTGTAATGTACCTTTGTGTGTAAATGAGAAATATGTTGTTAGTCCCTTATTTATCCAAGATTTAAATCTTTTGACATTTTTATTTGGTTGAAAGTCTGTGTCGTATGCACACCACCTAAAGATTTTTAGCATACCACCAATTTTACATGTCTTAACCACTTTCTGCCATATTTTCAGCCAGGGATTTAGGCCTACCAACTGCTCAGCAAGCCCCTTATCAGCAATTGCAACCTGTAGAGTAAAACTGGAGGTCACTACAAATTCTACTGTCTTCCATTTGGCTATATACTCTGGATTACACCAGTGTAACATGGGGATTAGTTGTGAAGCATAAAAATAATATCTTAAACATGGGAGCATTACTCCTTTTCTTAATTGTAAGACAGAAAAGCGGACTCTAGGTCTTTTTCTCTGCCATATGAAACGAGATATCCATTTATCCCATTCCATAAATTGAGTGTCACTCACTTCTTTTGGTAAGGTCCTAAATAAATACAATAACTGCGGGAGGACATTCATTTTCACAGCGTGTACCCTTGAATTTAGATTAAAGAAGGGGACAAAATTCCATTGGTGCAAATCAGATTTCATGTTTATTAATAATAATAACAATAATAATAATAATAATACATTTTATTTAAAAGCGGAGGACAGAGGTTCATAGTTTAGTTGAAACAATTTAGAAAGGTCTTTAGTCAGAGTTATTCCTAGATATTTTAATGAGTCTGCACCCCAGTTAAGGTTATATTTAAGTTGTAAAACTTCAGAAGCACTGGGGTTCAACGTCATCCCCTGTGTTTTTGATATGTTTAATTTATAGCCTGACAGCTTCTCAAAATGAGACAGCAATGTCACCAATTCTATGAACGAATTTTCCAGCTCCTCCAAAAAGACCAAAACGTCATCTACAAACATTGCCACTTTTTGTTCCCTACCCACCACAGTAATTTTAAGCCTAATCTTAAAAGTAGAGATGGTGTCTGTGTCTCGAATCCAAACTGGAAGCTGGTTCCACAGATGATCTGAAACATGCAAGTATGACAAATATGCAAAACACTAAGAAATCAGAAAGGGGACTAATACTTTTTCACACCACTGCACATTCTGTCATCATTTTGCATCATTTTTGGCAACTCTGGGGTCATAAACCTCCTTTGCTCTACATTTCATTGTGTAATTGTAAGCAGAAATTAAATGGAAATCATTTGAGCTGCAATGCAGTATAAAAAGCAGCAGAAAAGCAAGGTGGCAACTTTTAAAATATTAAAAACAATATAAAAGTAATCTATGACTTCACCATTATATTGCCTGAATTACTGTATATATATATATCCAGTTTTACAGTAACCAGGTTACCACAGTGCATATGAAAACATTGTTTGAGTTTCTATGTAACTTAATATCTTTGAGTAACCCTATTGTGTGTGTTTGTAGTGGTACTGACTGACACATAAAACATGCTTATAGGCTTTTTAGATCAAGCTAAACCTCAATTAAAAATTCTCATAAATTCTCCTTTTGGGGATATGACATTTGAATCACTATTAGGAAAGCATTTTCCTAGCTGAACACAAAGCTTGAAGACAATCATTACCAGTAGTTTTCTTTGCCTTTTTTTTTCTCCCCAAGTGATAATTTTAGAAAATGTAATCAACACTGATGAGGATGGCACTATCAAAACAGCTGCTCCCCGGGAGTCAACATGAAGCCACTGTTGAACTGCTGATGAGAGATCAGGTTCAGTGCTAAGACACAACAAGCCTCACACTATTCAGCACCATAATCATATTATTTGTTAGTAAAAGGGCTTAAAATGCATCACAAGTCATACTGTGCAGATAAAATACTGCAATTATAGTAATACCCTAGCTTACCATCATTAATCAGCTTTGATATTTTTCAATTATAACACAGTTGATTAGTTCATAGCTTATTAGACAACAAATCGGTGAATGATAACGTGCTTTAGTAATTATACATTGTTCTTTACAGTCTGTAAGACACTGAGATAGATTTCCTTGATGGATCAGCTGTTATGATGTTGTCAGCATTATTTTCACTGTCATACAATGACAATTACAGCATTGTTCATAAGAAAAAATAAGAATCTCCTATTCAATGAAACAGACTGGACAGCAAGGCTAAACATCTTATCATTTATCAGACGTGAATAACTTCTGTTGAAACTGCTTTATGGGTTAAATATACGAGATGTCAGGTATGCCCCTCATGGGTCAGTAAACAATGGATTACTTTTATCAGATGACACAGGGGAATTATAAAGTACTGTGAAAAGTCTCGGGCTGCCCCTGTTTTCTTTAACATTTATCTTCCAAGGAACCAGACTTTCTTGCAGGTTTTTTTTTAAGTGGTCTTGAAGAATAGTTCTCTAGGCTTTCTGAAGGTCTTTCAAACCTTTTCTTTGGACATTATCTGCTTTTTCCACAGTTTTCTATCTATTTCTTGTATCTGAACATTTTCAGCAGAAGGTTTTATTTGTTGACCCACTTAGCAATGATGTATGAATCATTCAAACATAAAAACGTACCTAACTCAAGGGACCTTAAGTTGTGCCTACACATAATAGACAACTTAGGAAAGACTCAATTTTAAATTGTATCTTTTGGGTACGTTATCAGTCGCAGCCTGTCACAAAAACACAACATTTTTCCCAGTTCTTTAGATGAATTTCTCAAAAGGACAACAGAAGAAGCTTTTAAAACTATTTAGAGCAGATAAACAGTATTTGAAAGTCATTAAGTCCTTGAGTAATAGGAAATAAAATCCAGCAGTCAAGAAGTCATTCTTAAGGAAGGGAAACAAGGAGAAAAGGTCAAGTGATGACTCTAGGTTTTAAAGTTCTGGTTCAAATTGTCAATATTCACAATATATACAACAGTGAGTGTCTGTAAAACATGGTGGAGGCTCTGTCATGATTTGGGGCTGAATTTCAGCCGTGTCAGAGATCTTGTCAAAACTGATGGAATTACACAGAAAAGTGCCATCAGATTTTGATTCACAATGCAGTGCCACCTGGAAAGCATCTGATTGGCGACAGCTTAATTTATCCGCTTTGACAATGATACCAAACAATGATACCAAACAAATAGAAAACTGTGAGTCATGGATTGGCTTCCCCAGAGCCCAGACCTCAACATTATTGAAGCAGTGTGTGATCATCTTAACAAAGAACAGAATAAGAGACAACATCCAAAGAAGAGCTTTGAATGTCGTTCAAGAACCCTGAAGAACTTTTCCCGAAGACTGCTAAACAAAATGGGAAGAAAGCTTGCTAAAGTAAGTTCAGGTTCTGTTGAAAAATAAAGGTGGACATACTAAATATTGACTTGATAAGCTTAACCTAGGTTTTGGCCTTACGTACTCTATTTTCATATATTTTTAGACATGTTTCAATAAATTACTGTCCCCATTTCCCTAGCAATATGAGGCTTGGCTCAAGACTTTTGTATAGTTATATTAGACCATGCTGGGGGGGAATTTCTTTATCTACGCACAAACGTTGCGTAATTCTTGTGTTATTCTGAGGTCCATACAGCGAGAGTCTTTGAAGGGAACCCTCACAAGCATAGGGAGAACATGCAAACTCCACACAGGACAGGTGGTGGAAACCCAGGAACTTCTTGCATTGAGGAAACACTGCTAATCCCCGCACCACACCTACTTATAGAGCAAGAACCCTTTACCCCAAAGAAGTAGGCCCCTGTTTTGTTATGTCATACATGGCAGGTCTCCACTTGCCATGTGTGCATATGGTGTATTCCTTCCAGCTTTTTAGAAATCAATACCCAAGTGTTTCTCAAATGGAGTCTGGTTCTACCCCCCTCTTCACAGCAACATCTCTGATCAATAAGCCCCAGAGATGGCAAATTTATAGGTCTTATCATGATTACTCCCACCAAGCATACGGCTCAGTTAGTCTACACTTATCT
This sequence comes from Etia nguti, assembly GCA_015106755.1. Taxonomy (NCBI): domain Eukaryota; kingdom Metazoa; phylum Chordata; class Actinopteri; order Cichliformes; family Cichlidae; genus Etia; species Etia nguti. Next base: position 24,201 of record VUQG01041732.1, on the reverse strand, counting down.
ATATTAGCAAGACATAGGTGGATCCTTGAACCTTTATAACCCTCTCCCTCCTATCATGAGTCTTTTTCCTTAACCTGAGCAGGGGAGGAAACACAGGAAAACAGACAGAAGTGTGGTATAAATGACAAGAGCAGGAAAGCAGACCAAAGGGATGCCCCCAGTGTGCATCTCATACTATCATATGTCTCCAGACTTAATGGGCCTTAGTGCTATCAGCGCAATCACGACTCAGCTTCCTGTCAAAGGGAGGCACGCACAAACACAGCAGTCATTTAGCAAGGCTCAGGTCACAGGCAGGCTCAAAGCAAGAAAAACTGGCTGTAAGGAATTATAACTTCCAGCTTAGTCTGACTGCTTTATCTGCACACATTTAGCCAAAGTTTCTAGGAAGCTGCTTTTTTTGACACTCCACTGCCTCATAACTCAATGGCCCACCAACAGACAGGCAGGTTCACAGATGTCATTAGCTAAAAAACCCAGAGGAAATCAGATGAAATTCAATCTAGATCCCCCCTCCTCACTTAAGAGTATTGAAAGACAGAGGCCCAGCATCTACAGCTGTCCTCACACCTGTTACCATATGCTCTTCAGTCCAATCACATTCAATCTCGGAATATTAAATGTCCAGCGGCTACCTAGAGTCTACTCAACAAAACTTAACACTCAGCTCGTGTTATATTTTTGACTGACATATTTTCACTGCAGTTTTCCATTCCTCTTTTTTTATATGCTTGTGAAGAAACACACATTTCCTGATTTTAAACTGTCATTAGCAAAAAGCGAAGTAAAACCAGTGAGTGACTTAGTGTCCCCAGTTTGCAGGATTTCCTTCGCACTCCATCCCGATAAGAGGTGCCAAGGAAGGAAGTGTTCATAATTAATATATAAAATACTTGTGCAAGCAACACGCACAAACTCAGTAAATATGAGCAGACATAGTGAGCAGACAGCATGGCTCAGGTTCATCTTGTGACAACTGTTCCTCTTTGTTCACGTGAGCTGCTTGTGTCTGGCCTTCATTGCCTTGCATGGCTCTCTAGGTTTTTTCCCCTTTGACATCTGGCTTTAGCTTGCACTTTCTCAAACAAGTGAATTTGAACTTTAATTTCTCCAACAATTGTCCAAACATTTTAAGTGTCATGGTAGCCACAATGAGAGTAGTAGTTTGTACTCCTAATCAGGTATCAAAGCCAACTCAATTAGCAGCCAGTATACTTTGAGCTTCTCATAGATTTGTGTTAAATCTTCATTAGTGTTCTCAGCACTTACTTGCCATCCACTCAAAAGCATTTTCCCCTCACTATGCAAATGATTTTCCACCATTATCAATGTCCATGATCGACTTTGCTGTTCTCTTTTTCACTTGCATTGAGCACTTGTTTAGTCTTTATACTGACATCAGCACCAACTCACTCCCAGTCTCCCCCCCCCCCCTTTAACTACGAGCACTTAAAGGCAAACATAATAACAGATATTTAAAGTATCTGCATCAGTGCCTTCAGTCTCTACAATAATAAGATTCTTTCAGGAGGATACAACCCTTAAACATAATGTGGGTTATAAATCAATGTGGTTATCATGTCACATTGAATAGCAGCAGAATTTCCTAAATCTAATCAGCAGTCAGTGTTAATCTATTCCATCGTTGCTCTTTTACTATGAAAAGGTGCTACAGTACAGCAACCACTAATCAGTGCCTCTCTGCTGGCTCATCAGTGGATTCAGGCTGTGACCCAAGATCCCTCACATCCCTTAGCAGCTGAGCTCAGCTCTGCTCAGCACATCACAGCAAGTCGTCATGATTCCTCCTGGCTATTAAAAACAAGAGCATGGATTTTCCTGACTAAGTGATTTGTCAGTCGACAGTATCAAACATTTGGTGTAGCCAGTTTGCTCATCTTCCACAAAATACGTCACACTATATGGCTGCTTAAGCGTTACACATATGAAAACATCTAAAACCTGTATATGACCAAAGAAATAATCTTCCCACTCACTCTGCCCTGTCCACTTTTTCAGGGTTAAAATTATCCTCTACCATTTCAAAAGGGGGCCCTACGGAACCTTACATATATTCCATCACAGTAGATAAATAGTGTATTTTTGTTAAATGACCCTACTGCACAGGAGGCATGGTACACAATAGACTTCCATGTAAATACTTCCTCCACACCTGCTCAAGTGTCACAGCAGGAACTATGACCACATCCCTAGTCATTTACACAAGCTCTATGAACTACTCAGCCCTCCAAAAATACAGGAAATGGTCACATTAGTAACAGCAGATATATATATAATCAGCATCCTCACGAGGAGGAAGTGGCATAAATAATGTGGAAATCGGTTAGCTTAGTGATAAAAGCTCAGCATGCTGCTCAAATCTGACATGTATGTAAATAAAGAGCAAGAAATAAACAAATTCATGCATGACCGACTGACCACATGGCTGCCACTGTAAGCTTAACACAAGTTAATCATAACCTGCCATAAATTCACTGAGCACTTGAAGTTGCAGTAAAGTTGGCTGTTTATAATCCTCCAGGCTGCCTTCTTTTCTCTCTTTTTTCCGGGACACAGTGAATCAACCTGCAGCATTGACATTCACAACATGTGGCTGCCTGCTCCACTCTGGGTTTCCCTGGAGGGGAAGTAAGACTTCACATTCACCCCTAAACTAAAGCAAAGCAAAACAAAAAAAAACAAAACAAAACAAAACAAACCAGTGCTCCCAATCTATATTATAATTTCTTTACATTTACCTGTTGATTTTCAGAGCGAAAGCCCGCCGCTCTGCGCTGCCCAGAGAAGCCATTCGCGAGTCTGAAGTCCAGTCCGGCGGCAGTGTCGGTGGTGGCTTTGGTGTTTTCTCGCGGTTTGGCACCGTCGCTCTCTCCGACGCACCGCTCCTCCAGCCTCGCTACAGCTCAACTGTCACACCAATGCTCATCTTGGTTGCGACGGCAGCAGCTTAACTGGGTGTAAACTTCCGCATTTAATGAGAGCCATCCCGTGGAGACAGAGAGAGAGAGGGGGAGAGAGAGGGAGGTTAGACACCGAAGGCGCGAGAGTGGGAGGGGACGTGATGGGAGCAGGCTGGATGAGGCGCGCGCGCTCCCTCGCTGCCGAGGTGAAATTTAACAAGCGCTTTCCTTCAGTGTGTGTGTGTGTGTGTGTGTGTGTGTTAAATAGAAAAGCGCTGACCACTTTCGGTGTGACACTGAGACTGAGAGATAAACCAAATAAATACATTGTTTAGGCTGGCTCTGTCCAAATCCAAAAACGTCAGATTCACTTTTAACCACAACTGCATGAAGGCGCTTTAACCCTAAACCATGACTGTGGAACCCTGAACCAAACAGAGGTGTAGATTATCTCTGCTATGCATCGTGCCACCAGTACGATGGTGCACAAATCATATCATCTGCTAAAAAAAAAGAAAGAAATGAAATTGCTGGTATATAAACTGTTATAAATGACTTGATGGCCTATAACTTGTTCAAAAAAGGCTATATTGGTTTTAATGAAGAATACTGAGTAGGTACAATAATGTAGACTCATAAGGATACAGGCAAAACAGGTCATGCCTTTATATTATGTATAACTCCATAAATCATGTTGATTACAGCCTATTTACCAAAAATGAACAAAGATATTAGACAGTAACAAACTAACAAAAAAACAAATGTAAGCATCAGGAGTTTGGGAGCTAATTAAACAGTTGGGAACAAACTGTTTGATCATTCATTAATTGTAAAATTGTCAAAAGTTAAAAAGTCATCAGACAATGTTTAAAAATAACTAAAGAGCCATCTTAATGAAACTTCAGTAAGTTAAAGAATAAGTTGTTTATTGTTACAGTGGGGTTCCATTAACTATACTGCTTCAGTGTAACCAAACTTCAAAAAGCAAAAAACAAACAAACAAACAAACAAAAACACTCCATACACTCACATACAAAACTGCAAAAAATAGGACAACAGGTCATGGGATGAGATTCAAAATAAACCAAAATTGTCCATAAAAGAAAAACGACTTTTTCCACCTCACGTGATTAGCTTAAATCTGATAACAGTGCTATTTTTCCAACCTTTTCTCTCTCACTTCTTTCTGAAGTCTTATTGTATATCTCAAGTGTTCCTGAGTATGTAATTTCTAAAAAGTGTACAAAAATTTTTTTAAAACACATTTTTGGGGGAAAGAGATTTTTCACTATTCTCCATGTTTTATGCAGTGTTTAGCCACAAAAAAAAGAAATTAATGAACACCTGAACAACAACAGTAACTGAACACAGTCCAGAAGTTAAGTTCCTATGGGAGTCTATGCGATGGTGCTCCTTTGCTTGGTCTTAGTCTCACAAACACTGGAAAACACATCAAGGACACACACACACACACAAAGAAAGAAAAGAAAAGAAAATCTAAACAGAACATAACTGTCTTGTTTTGGAGTGTAGCAGAGCTCAGCGGCAGAGTGCAGGAACAAAAGATGAGCTGTTTATTTTAGACTGTTACAAAGCCCATAATGACATAAAATCCAAAATGGAAGCAAAATATAGTCCACAACTGCCAAGAAACAGACTCCAAACAAGCACAGGGAACCACACAGAGAAGCAGATGGACAGGTAGCAGTATAACTACAAAAGAGACTTTAACTATGCATACAGAGGGCAATCACAATCAAAGAAGACTGGAAACACTTGGGTAACCGAAAACAGCTGATGCTAATCAAGGATAAGAAGCTACAAAATCAAAATAAAACAGAAACGAATCTAAAAGAGATCACTTTTCAAGTGTCACACACAGACACTTGACAATACAAGGAGATAACACAGTGAGACTACACAAAAACAAGAATGACTCCTAAACAGAATCAACAAACCAAACTCAAAATGTGAGAAGAATCATAGAAATAAACACTAACAAAACTCAGTCCACACAAGGGATCAAAGTTAAGGCTCGGGAATAACAATTAAATATTGTCAAAAAACTCACAATCATGAAATACATACCATGGATTATAACCAAACAAAGAATGCTTAACAAAAACAAAAAACAAACAAACTCAGGGCTCAAAACGGACAACCATGACAATAACTGAAATAGCGAAGACAAAACTACCAAATGAAGTCTTTAGCATTAAAATTGTCCGTACTTATTGCTTACTGTCTTCAGACAACAGGTAAACTTTGCATAAGAAGAAAGTAAATAAAATACTAAATGCAATATTTAAGTATAGCTGAACTTAATAAAAAATGTTTTCTATTGACAAGTGTCCTGTTAGTAATGTTTGAAGGTTTAATGATCTGGAGTAGTTAAAGTACTTGTATTGTGGCTGTAAATCTTTAGTTGTAATGTCTGTTTTTTGTCACGTATGTGTAACACAGGGGATGACATTGTGATCCTGGGTGATGTCTGATATGCTACCATTAGCATATAGCACATATTTAAATATCGGATTTATAAAGGCAGTTGATAAACAAAAAATAAACGGTGGGAAGATGTTGCAGCTAACTCCATATTCCATGTACAGTGGCCTTTTATAGAAGACTAAAATAGTATTAATCCAATATGCAGAATCATAAATGTGTTGCACTGTATTAATGCTACTGCAGTTATGTGTCATATCTGATAGTTTCCTTTATAAACATCTGCCCATGTGACACGCTTGCTGCCACATACTGTTTTTTGTCCCCATCTTGTGGTTGTTTGCCACCATCAATCACCATCAGTCCGTGCAGAGAAACTGCCACTAGAGCCGAGAGAAACCAAACGTTAGCGTATTTATTTTATTAGGAAAAAGTTTTGATATATTTTTACATTTTCTTTGTAATTTATTCTTTGTAATTTCCACCTCTAGCGTTTACTCTGCCTGTTGAGTTGATCGCTGGTAGCGAAAGCGGAACTGTTGTCGCTGCTTCAGGATTTGAGCGGAGTGTAGACGGTGTGACACGCTGTCTAAGCAGCAGCAGTGGTGAGGAGTGCTTTTTTGAGGAAACTTCAAGTGTTTGCAATTTTATGAAGCACAGCCTTTTAATTAATTAATAGAAACTTAAAGGAAGTGCGGTTGTCTCTGTTGTCGTTGTGATTCAGCAGGTAGGAGAGAAAACGGTTCCTCCTCGTTATTCTTCATTATGTTATACAGGCGATTCAGGTGGCTCGTACAATTGTAAACAGATTCACTCATCATGGGCATGAATGTAGCAGTAATTTTAGATTTTTGATCATTTCTTGAAAGTGTTTTTTTTATTGTTATTTTATTTTTTTTAAGGTTGAATGATTATACAGCATACGTTTTTAATAACTTTAACTTAAATTGGGTGCACAAGTATGAATTTATTTTGGATTTTCTCTGATCCACACAAAAATATACATACACTGATTTCAGTCTGTTAATAAGTTGTGCTCAAGGCTCTAAAATGTCTTAACCTGACCAGACCAAGGCCTGTTAACTTCTCATCAGTGAGCATGACTCATTATAAGTGGTAAAAGTGTCAGGAAACCAACAAATTTAAATAAACTGCCAATTCTGCCAAGGAGAGTAGTCAAATATAGGAACTGTGGCAGAACTTTGTTGATGGCTAACAAAAGAATCTGGTCAAGTACTACTTGCTAAGGGGTATTTAAAAATATTAGTTTGGGTACACGTCTATATTTAAATCTGTATGTATAATTTTTTCCCTGTGTGAATTCGAGAAATTCCTAAATAAACTCAAACTTGTGCACCTACCTCGTGTGTTTTAAAGTTATTGGCGATGTATATTGAACAATTATGATGAGTGTATGCAAACTTTTGACCACAACTGTATAATTCAATGAATGTCACTTTTGTTGTTCTGGTAAAACTGTGGAGAACATTACATCTGCTGGTTTGTTTAGACTTGTAAACATTTCTCTATTATAAAGTAAGTCCCTTTTTAAAAATTTCTCATAGGCCTGTTCAGTCATGTGTTATGACACAAATGAAGAAAATGTGCCTGATTTATGTTTTTATTCATGAATTTCTTCGGCATATTGTTTAACTAATGTCATTAACCTTTTTCTCCAGCTGTACTAAGTTATTATTATTCTTTATTGTGCATTTTATCTTCAGCAATATTTGTTTTGTGCTTATTGGTCAGGTCAGATAAACCTTGTGTACTTGTAGACAAACATAATTTCTGGCATGATGTTGGATGAGGATGATGATTGCCCAGAGTTGGTGCCCATCGACACACAGCCTGGTCCTCCTGTAGGGCAAATACCGGTCACTATCATCTCAGGCTATCTTGGTGAGTGAGATCTGTATTACAAGCGGGTTTAATGAGCTTATAAAGGAGTTATAATCTGAGACTAAGCTGCAGGGTATTGTTTACTCAGCCTGTGTTACATCATAAGTATGGTAATACTATCACTCCTTATATTTTTTTTGTATTTATTTACTCATAGGTGCTGGAAAGACTACACTCCTGAACTATATCCTAACAGAACAACACAACAAGCGGATTGCCGTCATACTAAATGAATTTGGAGAAGGTAAACCGTTAATATGCCTCAGAGAAATCAAAAGCAGGAGTTATTTTTGCCTGTTTTGCTCTGTTTTCTTGGTTACAGGCGAATGACTTAGTGTATTGTCTGTCTTTGTTACTGTTTACTGGAGCACTGTAACCAAAAATAATTTCCCCTAGGGATCAATAAAGTATTCTGATTCTGATTCTGATTCTGATGATTGTTGTTGTTATTTCCTCTGATTTTCACTAGAGGGCAGCACAGTAACAAACTTTGACTAATATACAAAAAGCCAAAGTTTTTCATCCAGAGTTTTTAAAGTTAGAAACGAAGTATGGCGTCCTTGCCTTCATTTATGTTCAGTCAAGCAGTGGACAGTTTTGTAGTTTAGCCTCTTTACATTTATATTTTTATTAGTTCGATTGGTGTGAAAACCTCATTTGTTTGACATCTTTATAGAGCTTGTAAATGTTGAATGTATTGGTATAATTTTCTAGGTGTGGATCGCTCATCTTTCCTCTTCTTGCAGGCAGTGCCCTTGAGAAGTCCCTTGCAGTGAGTCAGGCAGGAGAGCTATACGAGGAGTGGCTAGAACTGAGGAATGGCTGCCTCTGCTGCTCTGTCAAGTATGTAGAGCAGTTAAAGCCCATTTAATGTTGTGAATATAAATTTGGACTATTTCTATTTCTAATAAGACATTACAATACTACTACTGTGGTAGTAATTGGTGCATTTTTTTATGTGGGATTGGAAAAATGTGAGATTTTTTTTTCAAATGTGACAGCCATCTCAGGTAAAACTCACAGTTTCACTATAATTTTTCAGGGATCGTGCAATTCAGGCATCACCGAATTGGAAAATTAATATTATGATCAGGTGCAATGATTTTGAAACACACGTGTAATTTCTGAGACTATGGGTCCCACAATCAAAATGATCAAAAAAATAATTATCCTCTCATTCACATTTTGTCAAATATAGAGGAATACTGAAGATATTGAAATATGAAATACTACAAAGAGAATCATGTCAGGAAAAAAAGTGTATAGGAAGAAAAAATATGTTACAAATTTTGTATTTCTGAAGACGTCACTGTTTGACTTGATGGCAGCTTTACGTTTACATTACATTTAACAGCATCTTAACCAGCTACATAAAATATTCATAGGAAATAATTACTAGATATGTGCTATATGTAGTTTTTTAGTGTAATTACTTGCCTTCATAATGTCATTTAGACCATCAGCACGTTGTGTGGGTTTACACCAAACAGCCCTTTTCAAGTTTCCAGCTTCATTAGTCCCCAGTTATTGCAGTCTTAGATTAGAGCCCACACCAATGCCTGCAACGTCCGGTCAGCATCACTTTAACATAAACTTGAGAGAGGAGACTCTGTGAATCAGGCCTTCATCATCAAACTGTCGCAAAGAAACTAGGACATTAGACCTGTGGAAACCTGGACTTTGGGGTGATGAATTACCTTCAGCTGTGGTTTCTCTGTGAGTAACAAAGTGTGCGTTTCCGACCACAAAGCATGAAGGAGGATGTGGGACTGGTTTGTGCATACAGTGAGGGTATAATTTGTGAGCATAGTTTTTTAAATGGGCTAAAACACATCTGTTGTGTCTTTAAGGCTTATTTGACCAACAGGAAGATTGAGTTGAGACTGAGTGCTGTATCACATGACCAGTTTTAATTATTTTATATATTTATTGTTACGTTTTCCAAAAGTATTCATTGAGAGTGACCAACATGTGCTAAAGTTAGAGAGGTGAGGCTGACATGGTTTGGAAATGTGCAGAGGAGGGATATATTGGATTAAGGATATTGAATTTGGAGCTGCCAGGCAGGAGGAAAAGAGGAAGACCTCAGAGAAGATTCATGGATGTAGTGAAGGAGGACATGTAGAGGAAGGTGGTAGGGTTGGGTGAGATGTAGGCAGATGATCTGCTGTGGAGACCCCTAAAGGAAACAACCTAAAGAAGAAGAAGAAGTGATATATGTTTCATATATTTTCTATTTGAACTTACCTTACATCCAACATTCATAATTTAAGTACTGCTCTATAGCAGGGGTGTCCAATGAATTTTCCCAGTTGGCCTCCGTTGGGGCCTGATCAGAGCATCTTATTGGTGGCAGTTTATAAAAAGATAAAATGACTATTGAGTAGAACTGAGTTCACCATTTTTGGTGTGGCCCTCCACAGCAGTCCCAGTTTCTCATGTGGCCTCCACTGCTCTGTAATGATAGAGACGATTGAAAATATATATATATAAAAAAACTTAAATGAGCTGGTATTCAGTCCTTGATTTTGGCTGTTTTGTCATATAAGAGTTTGTATTGTGTTTTCTTAGATAAGATGATAGGATGTAAATTGGGATTTTAAGTATAAGCTGTCTTTAGTTTTTGGTAATTGGGTTTTGTTTTTGTTTTTTTCAGGGACAATGGTCTCAAAGCCATTGAAAACCTGATGGAGAAGAAAGGAAAGTTTGACTACATCTTGTTAGAAACCACTGGACTTGCTGATCCAGGTAACATACGTTTTTATTTTTTTGGATAAGTCAGAATATGTTGAGCAACCGCATATATGTGTGTTTGTTTATAGCTGATTTTAATCTGCAGCACAGGCAGCAAACATTCAGTTATTGCTAGTTCTGTGAAACCTCAGTCACCAGCTGTTCCAGCAGGTGGTGTGTGTGGGCTGGAAGCAGTGAGGTGACTTGGTTTTTCCAGCCCAACACACACACACATACACACACACACACACACACACACAGATGAAATGTCATAAACATCACATCTTACTTTTTCACAGTCTCTGTGTCTGCCAGTCGGTTATTTTACAGTCTTGATTTTTAGCATAAATCTTGAAATCACCATTTCAGCTGTTAAGTTTTATATCCTGAATGGCAGAAAAAGTTGAACATACCAATTAAAGTTTTTCAAGCCATCCCTGCTTACAGTTAAAGAACAGTGCAAAATAGAATCAACAAGTGATGATGGTTGATTCTAGTGTCTTGGTCAGCTCGGGCCTATCTCTGCAGTTTTTGTTCTTCCTGTGCTTGCGTGGGTTTCCTCTGGCTTGCACAGATTTATTCTGTTTTTGAATGCACTGTTTGCATGTATGGTTAAATATGGCTTTGGGTCAGTAAGGCTAGAGTAGTGCTAAATTAATGCCAGTCTACTTCCAGTACTGTTTTGACAGGCTAAACGATCTGTTTTAGTGAGATAAAATTCTTGCCTAGAAGTTTTTAAATGTGAACTGAAACCTGGACAACCTGATTCACATACTGTTAAAAATTCATAGTATTTCCACTGTGGACTTCATGTGAGTGTTTTCACATATAAAATTAACCAGTGCCACTATCTGGCACTGGGATAGTGAACATAACGTTAACCATAATTCTTTATTTAGGCTTCTTTATAGTTATGGTAACAGTGTCTCTCTCTGCCTTACTACACCACATCCCCTTCCTGATGCAACCCAAATTGAACCAGCAACCTTCTGCTTGCCGAGCAAATCTATTAACCACTGCACTAAGAATTTTTCTAGGGCTATTCTGACAATATCATCACAAGTTTACCATTTGATAACTAACTGCTGTGATAGTATAATTTAAGGGCAGCCAAAAAAACCCAAAAACCTTGCTATCCATTCATCACTTTGGTTTGAATCACAAAATCAGTGCTAGGCTATAACAAGGCAAGTGCTATAACATTTGGGGTGTGTCACTAAGTGACAGGTGTGAGGAGCTAATGGCCTACACAAAAGACAGAACCAACTGAGCACGCTCTGAGTGGGTCTAGGGCTCGCGTCTCTAGCATGTCATTGGCTTGTTACGGACGAGGACAGGTCCGTCATTGGCTCTGGCAGTGCTGTCAGTCATAAAGACTCCCAAGGGGATTATCTCATTTCTTTCAAGAAGAGGCTGGATGAGTTATGTGAAACATGCCACTCAAAAACAGTGTTTTCATTACGCGTCCATCAAATATTTACAATGCTTTCTTATTCTGGCTTGGCACTTAGACAAAGGGAGCTATGTGAACAAGCAGTGGCTGGCATGGTAACAGAGGGTCTTGTAATAACCACGTCCTCAGGAAAATAGAAACAAGTCAAATGTACGAGGAGGACACGAACAGCTGAAGGCTTCAGATATTGGTTTTGTTTAAAACACAGGCAAAAAATGCACAAAAGGTTTGTGAGAATAATTAAAGGGTTTACTACATATTTGCCGGTTCTTTTGCTCAAATAAAAGACGTACTGTTAAGATGTCTTGGATTTGGGGAAATTGTGATAACTAAAGTATTTCAAATAAATCAGAAATAAAATTGTCAGTGGATGTAGCCCTTGGTATCAGACACTTTGCGTTTAACATACTGACTCCTCCAACAGGAGCTGTGGCCTCCATGTTCTGGGTTGATGCAGAGCTTGGCAGCGACATCTATCTGGACGGTAAGAGATATGTAATGATGTGAGTTTGTACTTTTGGGCTTTTGCTGTGTGTGTGTCAGGTTTTTTGACTTTGCAGCTTTAAAGCCCTTCACACATCTACCTCCTATGTAGAGATAAACTGTGAAGCTACGTTCACACTAATGCGTTTTCGTTTGAAAACGCATCGTTTTCTCTCGGTTTTGGCCTCCCGTCCACACTGAGACGGCGTTTTCGCTCAAGGAAAACGCAACGTTTCGAAAACGCATACATTTGAAAACGGAGCTGTCCCGTCGCAGTGTGGCCACTCGAAAACGCAGACTTTCTAAAACGATGACGTATTTTAGTCATGTGATGCAGTCATGTGACCAATTAAACAAAGATAGCGGCGTGCATTATACAGCAGTTGTTTTGATTGCTCTCAATTTTGACAGCCCTAAAAAAGATTAATATCAGATAGCTTTTCTTCAAATTCTTTAATTCTCACTCGCTTTTGCGCATGCGCAGGACTGGAACGTAAGCGTTTTTGGCCGTTTCAATGTGGACGCACAACTCTGTGAAAACGACTGAAAATGCTAGTGTGGACGCGGAGCGTTTTCAGATGAAAACGCCGTTTTCAAATCTATCCGGGCTAGTGTGGACGTAGCCTAAGATAATGACATCTTTAGTGAGGCGTGAAATCACATTTCAAATGTTTACATTTTATTGCATCCTTCTCTGGTTGCGTGCACATTTTGTAAGTCTTTCCATTTGAATGTGTTTGCCTTTATTGTCTTTGTAAAGACGGCAGATTTAAAGTATAAAGCAACAGTTTAAAAAAACAAATAGTTTAAGAAACGTATTATTCTTCAGATGTATGCACACTTGCGTCATGTAAGGTAAATGTAAAAGCCTCCACTCTTAACACTCTTTATTAGTTGCTTTCACTGTTATGTACTGCTGCACGTGTTTCTGCTATATGACACACTGTCACAAATGGAGCTTGGGACGGACACACACACACACACACACACACACAGAGCAGAGAACTGCAAACAGCTGACGTTTGTGGCTGGATTTCTTTTTCTTTTGGTGCTCATGCAAACAGCCTTTGACTACACTAACACTTTGCTTTAGTTAAAAATTGTTCTGAATTTTCTTAGTTGCAACTTTTTCACTACAGAGTTGATTAATTTGAAAATCCCAGCACAGATCGTGTTATTCTGTACAAATAACATGATAATAGTGGTGTCAGTATAAAGATCCTAATGTAAACTCTGGTGTATTTACTCAGGCTTCTCTGGTCCCTTGTGTATGTAACTACTACTACTACTACTACTACCTGTTCTGTACCATTAAATACAAAATTTGAATAGAATTAAAATATTCTTTACCATCAGCATAAAACCTGTGCACCGGGAGCGTCACAGCGTGGGTTTTCACGGGTGAGCAGTTCCTATATCCGTAATATTTGGGTGGAGCTGTATTTTTGTCCATGTAGTGTATCTGACTTGGCCAAATTGTGTCTACTTTAAATGATACCTTGGTTCTCACGCTCCATACTCAGCTGTCTACTCTGTTGTTACAGGCTACAAGACCAAAAGTGTTCTCTAAATAATTCAGAGAAAGTAGCTCAGACAGACAAAACCAAACACCAAAAGGCAGCTACTGTACAGAGAGGGCAAGCACAAGTTGTGGTTTTGCCTTTAACTCACTAATCCTCAATATGTGGTGTTTTTGTTCCTCCTAGGCATCGTCACTGTCATTGATGCCAAGTATGGACTGCAGGTTTGTGTTGTGAACTTTTGAGTAGTTTTGAGACGCTTAGTCCTAAAATAATTACTCAAGATAGACGAGATGTTCAAGAAACGTTCTGCAGTGAGAATTTGAATTTAATAATTTGGGAGATTTTGAACTTTTTAATAAAGTTCACTTTGAATTGTGGGGACATTCTGATTGATCTTTCACATACTGAATAATTCATAAGAAAACGAAAATAACTGTTAGTTGTAGTCTTGACCATGTCAGTCAGCTTCAGTGCAAATTCGCAGTACTGGTTTCTGAGCAGTATCTAAACTAATTTTAGTGACTTTTTGGTGCTAAACTTATGCAATTGTTGGTTAACCTGCAGTAAACAGCAATAGATACGCAGTCACATCCTGCCCTCTTTGTGCTACTTAAAAGGAGTGGGGCAAGTGACATCTAGATAATGGGCTCTAATTTGAAGGTGTCATACTCACTGAAGTGACACATTTCATGGCCTAGGTGCTGTCTTCTCCTCAAAGGCAAAGTGAAGAAAATCCTGACAGAAAGACAGGGGGATTTAAATCTTCACGAAAGAATAATGGATATCAGAGATGTGACCATGTAATAGGAATGTCACATCCACTCACCTGCCTCTCCTTTCATCTATCTCATCAAGTATCTGTCTGTCCAAAAATATATCTAAATCTATCTACCCCTGACTTTTCCAGATCTAAAAGGCCTTTCAGTCCCAGTAGAGGGGCTGTCAGATAAAAGCAGCAATTGGTCATTCTATTAGGTTTTATTTAATACATTTTTTGTCATTCAGTCCTCTAGAGACAAAGCTGTGGTGATTGAGCCGATGACAGATTAATGTCAGACTGACACTAAGGGTCAGGACCCAGATTAACACCTCCTGCTCTCCCTGTTATTACATATTAAACTGTTTTGGAAAATGCAGCACCCCCAGTGGAGTCTTTTGTGTCCCGTCCAGTAAGAACGGGACACAAAAGAATATGGAAAGTGATTTCCTGTGGTTCCACGTGTTAAGAAAATCACTTAATTTGCAGATATTAAACACAGACCTTTCTTATCTATCTGTTTCACATTTTTGTACATATTAGATGCTGTGATTCTTTAAAGAACATGTAAACCATGAGCAATGCAGCCCCTTTAAATTATTATTATTATTATTATTATTATTATTATTATTATTTGTCATTTTGAGGTTGCATTTGTAACTTATCTCCACTTTTTGTTAGCAACTAGCAGAGGAAAAAGCAGATGGACTTGTCAATGAAGCAGCCAGGTAAGTTGGCTGTATTGTTTTTTTTAATAATTTCTTTGGAAACAGGAGCCATTTATTGTCTTTGCAAAGCTATGCTAACCAGCTTTATGATTACCGTTCAGACATGAGCAATTGGAATAGGGTGGATTTCCCAAGATTACAGACAGAACCAACCGCACAGTATCGCCATCATCAAGGTTTTATGACTCAATGTGGACTCTGCTCTCGTCGCGGCTCTGTGTTTGTCTCCCAGCTTGTGTCTTACAGCAGCTGTGTGCTGTTGTCGTTGAGCAAATATGCTGATGACAAAAGACCAGTTGCGTGACCTTTTGCATCCTTTGTCTTTGCTTGTGTATTCACCTCTAAACTAAACAGTGCTCAAGTCTCACTTGAGTTTGCTGTGCATTTCATGTTGCCACACATTAAGACTTACTAATACATGCCCATGCTGCTGTATTATTTAGCCTCTTTTTTCCGCTGGAAAATTGACACACTTAATCACAATGGAAAGAGGTGTGGTAGATGGTTGCCAGTCACGTATAACTCAACTTTTGTGGTTGTCAGTGTCGGTTTTATTTCTGTTGCACATTTGAAAGCAACAAGGTTGGTCAAAGTGCTTTATAGGTTAGTTTCAAACAAACAAGATAAAACCACATATCAATAAAATAAATAAAATAAAACAAACAAAACCAGTCAAACTGACTAAAAACAAGTTGAAAAAAAAACCACCACAGTGTAAAACACCTGATGGGATGCAAAATGAGCTCGAAAAAATGCCAGGGTAAAAACATTCATTTTAAGATGGGATTTAAAAGACTATATGTAGACAATATGAGTATCAAGTGGCTGTTCCAGAGTACAGGGGCTGAGGCTGAAAGCCCAATATCTCGACTAGATGTTCTAAATGCTGTTTTAGGATTATATAAGTCGAGCAGCTTGGTTAAGAAGTAGCACCAAAAATAAGTAAAAGAATCCTAAAATCAATTCCAAAATGGACAGGGCCCTGTGTAAACCTGCTAAGACTGGAGTGATGTGATCATGTTAAAAAGACGTGCAGCAATATTTAGGACTAACTGTAAGCAATGGAGAGATGAGTGTGCAAGATCAAATTGGAGTAGTTCAATCCAGAGGTGATGAAGCCATGATAAGTTGGAGGAAGTTGAGATTTTGCTTTGGCAATTTGACATAACTAATAAGAACTGGTCTTAACGACTGTGTTCACTTGCTTCTCTAATATTAAAAAAAACTATCTAAAAACTTTTGTAGATGTACATCAAATGTTATTGTTGTGAAATTAAAATGACGGGATTCTGTCATAAGGTGTTGCAGGTGCATAAATGCTAGAAATACTATTTTAGCGAGTTGCCAGGCAAGATGATGACAGCATAATATCTGATTATAGATAAGAACCTTCATGGGACTGAGATGTAGCTGTGTGTCAGGTTTTGTACACTTCTTTGTCGGTTTTGTTTTTGTTGTTGTTGTCATACAAAATTTAAAGTGCCTGTTCACTTGTCACCTAAAGTCAGTGTTGTCTTTATTATCCTTTCAGACAGATTGCTGTTGCTGACTTGACCATTATCAACAAAACAGACTTGGTGAAGGAGGAGGAACTAAAGGAAGTCAAAGACACTGTCAGGTCAGCATCCAATATTTTGTCCTGCTTGTCTCCCTATTTAGGTGTCTGTAGAGTGGATATGTGTAAAGTTTATGGTTTCTCTGACTTTAGGTCTATAAATGGGCTCGTCAAGATCATAGAAACCCAAAGATCAAGGTAAGTGGTAAGGTTTTTTTTGTTTTTTGTTTTTTTACGCAAATAGGGAATCATGTTGTGAGAAAAGGTTAAGTGGCTTCTCTGTGGCCTGGTCCCCTGCTGTGTTTGGTGTGACTCCTGCTCAGATCTTTGTGTCAAAGATAAAGCTGTTCAGACGTGACTTGCACATGTACAAACACAAACTGCTGTGACCTGAGTAAACACCAAAACCCCGAGGGGTGTCCAGTTTCCCACCATCCTTTGCTCTCTGACCCCAGGTCTACATATGTGTGAATGCTCATGCATCCAAATATGTGTGCACACACACCCTGCTGTGCGTTATTGAACCCAGGTAGCATCCGGCTAACACAAGCATAACTCCTTCAGAGTTCAGAACAGGGTGAGCAGATGAAAGATGCCATGCAGCGAGGAGTTAATTGAAAAAACATTGTCAAAGGTTTTGGGGTTTTGTGCCTAATTCAGCTGACTTGGTTATTTTTTTTTCAGAAAAGTTTAAATTTCTGGCTTGATTTATTGATTTATTACTCAACTTGGTGTGGATTTTAAATTAAACTGAAAAAGAAAAGTAACTGGTGATCCTTGTCTGCAGGGTCGATCTCTCTGAAGTGTTGGATCTGCATTCCTTCGACAGTAAGGACGGAGCTAAGTGAGTCAGTTTCATCTAACTCAAGTTATTATTGAAAACCAAACATGACATCAGTGTAGATAACTGGTATACGTGTAAATGCTGCATGATTGATGACATCCTCATGTGAAGAAAAAGATTTTCAAAATAAAGCTCAAACTAAAGGTGATACAAATATTTATATTGAGGTGTTTAAGCCATGGTACTGAGAATAAGAACCTATATCATCATATTTTTAAATACCGATTTATGATTGATGTGTTTGAATGAAACCCTCAATTTTTGACAAAGAAATTAAAGAAAATATTTTGACATAAAAACATTTCACAGCTGAAATGTTTCTTTGTCACTTTTTTAATGCTTTTTCCAGTTTATGTACTGCTCACTACTTATATCTGTTGTCCTCAACTCAAAAACTTGCAGTCCAAAGATAAAAAAATAATAATTTTTATTCCACTGATGGCCTCTGCTGCTACTTTGAACTGTCTACCCAGCAGTCCTGATACTGTAGTGACCATGTTTCTCCCTAATTAACAGACTCTTTTATTGAGCATCCCTCTGTTACACCACAGGATGATCATCACATTGTGTCCCCTGTAGAATTCCATTATAATGAAAAGAATCGGTGTTCATCCCTTCATGTGAATGTGTTAAAGCTCTCTTACATGCCCCGAGTCACTGTCTCTGGGCCAGCTGCAGAGGATTAGAGCTGTGTGTGTCCATTGGCTCCCGAGGAGTTTCCCTTGTCCCAAAAGATAGCTCCTTTCCCCCTGCCTTTGAGAGCACGGGCCCCGCCTCCCCTCAATCCCATGCTGGCTGTTTGAAGCGGCCCCCCGCCGCTCAGCCTGTGTGGTACTAACAGCACGCAGGGCTCAAGCAGCTGGACACAACATTTAGCCTCCTTGTGAGGTCAGGGAGAAGTGGGGGGACAAGGGCTGTAGTTTGTTTGGAAGTGTTGGTGGGTGTTCTGTAGGATTTAATTGGCATTTCTAAAGCCTTTGCAAGTCTGTTTAGAGTTGTAATTAAGCACAGCATACATTGCATTATACTATGAGATCAAACGCAAAGAAGAAATCTCTAAAGTCCACTTCTTTTCTGTAGAAGATTAGGAGGACACAGATAAAAGTCATCAGTAGGGGTCAAGTACATTTGTAGTTGGTTAACCTTTATTTAATAATGAAGGCCTTAATGATAATGCTTTTTTGCAATAGATAGTAATACATAAAAGTGAACATACCGCATAATCAGAATTGAGCTTTGCAGCTCTCAAGACAACGAAGATGGCTCCAAGCATTTTTCCAGATGCCATTTTTAGATAGAAGCTTAAACCTGTCTGGCTGGTTAACCTCAAAAACAAAGCAGTAAAACTTCATAACTCCTGCTTTATCTTAAAGTACAGTAGGAAGCACTGCAATAAGCAATAAAACCCTTAGAATAACTGCTACCTGTTTAAAATAGTAACAGTGTAAGATCAACACAAACAGGATCTTAAATGTCCCACGACGTCAGCTATCAGAGAAGAGGACACACAGTACAAAAATGGTAGAGGCAGCTCCAAAGGCACAAAATTCCAAAATGTAAATGGTGGTCAGTCTAACATAACATAATATGCAAAAAGTATACATATATAATTAGATTAAATTTGATTCTTTTTTTGCAATTTTGCTTCTGTACGCCACCGCAGTCACATCTGACTGAAGTGCAGACATTTAGTTTTAATTTAACTTGCATTAACTGTTTAGGAATTGCAGATATTACTATCCACAGTCCCCCATTTTTAGAGGCTCAAATGTAATTGGACAAAAACATAATTTTTCAAAGTAAATACTTTTTAAAATTTTGTTTAAAGAACAATTTTTTTTTGTAGTCAATAACTCCCTAAAATCTAGAACGCACGCACGCACCCACCACTGTTTCTCCCCGTGCTCTGCTAAGCTTTTACTGCAGCCGCCTTCACTTGCTGCTCATTTGTGGATTTTTCTGCCTTCAGCAACTCAAAAGCATGCTCTGTTAGCTTGAAACCAGATTACTGACGTGCATTGGTGTCGTTTTGAACCTCATATATAGAGTTCCAGTGTACAGTTACCAAATACCAAAGTTCAACACTTGGAAACATCTTCAGATCATTTAGCTGCTTAATCTGTCATGAAATAGTAAGAAAACAGGTCTCACCTGGCTGTGAAACCACTTGACAGTCCAGTTATGTTTAAGCCTCTGAAAAAGGGAGGCTGTGTAAAAAAAAAAAAAAAAAATGTCTGTAATTCCTAAATAGTTCATGCTGTAGTTTTGTTACACCTTTTGAAAAAACGCTGAAAGTCTGCACTTGAACCATTTCATTTAAAATCCAATGGGGTGGCGTACGGAGGCAAAATTGCAAAAACTATACTGCAATATTTTAAAATATTTTAAAAATGAGGTTGATTTACTTTATCTGGTTTTTATCTGATTATCTGAGTGTCACAAAAAATATATAAAAACATAATTTCTCTTATCTCAAAGTCTTGCAGAGAAGCTCCAACTTGTCAAACCTACAAGAGCACATCTTGACAAGGTATTGTCTCTTTCAGTTGATTTATTTCCTGTTCTTGAGCTTTGTGCACCACTGGGAGTTTTTCTTGTTTTGTTTGCTAATTTATTTCAACACATCATTTCCTACGGGATAAAGAGGGCTTCATTGTCCTCGGGCTAAAACTCTGCCCTGCATTCCCCTGGGCTGTCTCACTGTAGTGAAAAATCCCCTCCCTGCTCTGCTTTTTGTGATTAGATCAACTTGAGGCTTTTGATGTTTTTTTTTTATGACATTTTAAACAAACCCTGACTGGGTCATACACAACTTAACATTCACAACTGACAGACTTGCAGTACTGAGCAAAAGTTTAGAGTCAGTCTTTGTTTCTTTATATTTTGGTAGGAAAATGTGGAATAGTTGCAGTGATTTGTTGAATCATCCACGTAAATACAATGTTTCCACATTACTTCAGTAATACTGAGGTCCGAGCTCTGGGGAGGCCAGTCCATGACTAATGGTGTTCTAGCGTGTGTTTTTTCTATCCATGTATGCTTTTACTGGACTGCCAGTGTGTTTGGGATCATTGTCATGCTGAAAAAATGAAGCTGTTGCTGATCTGATACTTTCCAGATGGATCAAAATCCCACTGTACTTTTCTGCATTTGTAATTCCAGCAATTTTGACATGATCCCCAACACAACTGGCTGAAATGCAGCTCCAAACCATGACAGAGCCTCCATCGTGTAAACGCTCACTGTTCTACCTCTGCCTTATACACTGATGAGAATTTGTACCAAAGCTTCATCACGCCATCAGACCTGTTGCCTCTTGTTTTTCAGCCCAGTTCTTTCTGTTTGGCACACCACAGCCGTTTGCAACCCTTTTAGGAAGCCTGAAGAACTAAATATATAGAGAAATGAAGGGTTGATCAAGAACTTTACACAATATTGTGTGTTGACTGGATGATTGCGACACTGGCGAGAATCTTCTCTGCATTTTGTGGCGTTATAGTTGTTTAAACAGAATCCATTTATGAATCCAGGATGTTGGATATGAATACAAAATATAGAGTGCAACTCTAATCACAAAATTGTCTCTTGAGCTGATTTCTTTCCAATTTAAATATTATTTGGCAAAACTTTGTTTCTTCCACGATTAGTTTCTCATCATCTCTGTGGATATGATCATCAGTTAATAGATCTTATGCCTCCTTTAAGCAATTAGGTCTCTTTCTGTTGTCACTTGTGCTTTATACCCATGAACTTTTATCACAGGATGAGGAGAGATTAGGGTTATTTGTGTGGGTAAATCACAGCATTGTTGTCTTTTTCTCTCAGGTTTCCTTTCCCGCATGAAGCTCAACAGACACACTCTCAATCCCCTCCACCTTTTCTCCCCCCATGTTGCTCTTTTCATGTAAATGAGAATGCTGTTATTCTGTTGTTATACTAAAAGACAAGGAAGTATATAACTTTAACACTTTGACACAAAACCCCTCAAATATCTGCAAAGTGCCCTTTAAATGCTGTAAGGAAGTATGGAGGGGAGGGACTGTGTTTCTGTGTGTGAGAGAGAGGAAAAAGAGACAGGGGGGAGTGTGGGATGATAAAAAAAAGGACTCTGGAGCTGGGTTTCAGGTGCCACGTGGGGTCCTGTTGTTTCTCACGTTCATTTACAAAGTCATCAGTCTGGGCGCTAGAAAAACACTTCTTTTGTTTAGCTTTCATTACGACTTTTCTGGTTTCAGTAAACTGAAAATTTACGTGAATTTGTGTTTTAAGTAAATCCCATCATTTCTGCTCAGGGCACAAACATATAGAAACCAAGCATGTTTGAGGTATATACTTTTAATTTTAAAAGTAATAATATTTTTCCAATTTTATATTTCATTTTGATATTGTATGTGTCATCCTCAGAGTATTTTAACTGTGACGTTTGAAATTGCTGGGGATTTGTCTGAGGACGCCTTGAACGCCTTCATCCAGGTGAACACGCTCTTCATCATTCATATCTCTGCTGTCATTGCTAATTAGTTCCAAAACAGCAACATCCTTTGAATTTATTTTCCTCCGTTTCAGGATCTGCTGTGGGAAAAGATTTTCTGTAACAAAGAAGGGCAGCCGATGAGCGTCATCCGCTTAAAGGTACAGCACAACACAATAGACACCCCGGTGGCGGCAGTGATCAATAACGTCAGCCTTATTAACTACTGTAATCAGTTCCAAATGTGTGGTTAATGTGTCACTCGTGTGTTTTTCACAGGGCATAGTATCGTTTGCAGATAAAGCCCACCAAGTGATGCTGCAGGGGGTTCACGAGCTGTACGAGCTGAATGAGACGCAACAGCTCTGGGAGGAGAACCCGCGGATAAACCGGCTTGTCTTTATAGGTGAAGACGCACACACACTTTTTTGTATTTATGCACCTCGTACCACTCTGGAACACACTCGAGCTGCATTTAGCTGACTCTGCGGACTGCTTTGAAAAGCTGTACAACAGCTTTGTTGATGTTGAGACTTTTGCTCATAGAAACTATTCTTAAACTACCGGTTTACTTTATTCTGTGTTGTAACTTGATTTTGTATTAACAGCACTTTAATTTACTGTGATTCCTCCTACTTTTGATTTATTTATCTCTATTTTGTTGTACAGCACTTTGACTGCATATCAGTGAAAAACACAATTTTTGCTTGCTTACTACTTAAAATTCAGCATGTTGCGTTAAACAATTAAAATGGTGTCTACTGAACGTCTTCTACTATAGATTTTTAAACCATTCTCTGTGCCAGACTACATGCAGATAGTTTACTAACATGTATTCACCATTGTAACATTGTTTCTCTGGTTATAAAAAAAAAAATCAGAAATTTTCTTTGCATCCTAGTTTTCTATCTAGCTTATTTATTGGTCATTAATAACCAAAAGACGTTACTGTAAATGGAGGCATTTTATCTGCAGGGGGAAAAAAAATTTTCCTACACTTTTCATATCTGTGTGTGTGGCCAAACTTTATTAAAATGCACTTTGGTCTATTTTGCAGGGAGGAACCTGGACAAGGACATTCTGCAGGAAAAGTTTGTTTCTACAGTGTTACTCGGCTCAGAGAAAAATTAGCTTCAAGCCCTTTTTTCCTCTTCTTCAGTTAAGGTTTTGAGTCTGGAGAAAAAGTGTTGACACTGGCTGTCCTGTGATTGTCATTCAGATTCCTTTTCTACATTAAGATTTGGTAGATCAGAGGACGGATAAAATAACTGCAGTGTTTAGGCACTAGTGTCAATCACAGCCTGCTTTAAAAGCTACATTAAGAAGGAGTTGTAGATTCTGACCCTGAAAAATTACCAAAAACAAGTCCAGTAATTTAATTAATCCATTGCATTTTTAGAAAGTGGGATTAATAAAATAAACATATTTACAAAGTTAGGAGCCAACCCAGCAATACACATGCTCTGCTACTTGGGGAATAGATGGTACTTGAAGTGGTCCTACCTATGTTTCCGACTTTGAATCTGTGGATTTTTAAATTATTCAAAATAAACGTTTGTTTTTCTTCTGAAGGATGTATTCTACTGATTTCCTGATAAACCTACTCAAAACAATGTTTTTTCATCAGGTTCCTAATAAAATAGCATCACTGCTTGTAAATATTGTTCTGAATAGATAAATGTAAGTAGCACGGTTTTCTTTAAATGGATTTCTTTTTTTTAAAAAACAAAAAAAACACTCTGTGTCATGTATTTTCTTTTGAATAATGCAGTTATTTTACAGTACTGTGAGGTGCGGTGTATGCGTGGCGCACCTCACAGTATTGTCAAATAACAGCGCTTACAGCTTTAGTTGATGATTGTAACACTTGACAAATTAGCCCTTGACAAATACAGCTACTCTATTTTTATTTTTTATTTTGGGTATTTTGTTATTTAAGCTTTCATTGGTACAGGCGTATGAGAACCATCTCTTGCGCACACAGTAGGTCCTGTCAGGTGAGGAAATGGGTGGAGTTTTCCCAACATAGTCATTTGCAATGGAGATGGTAGAGCATCGCTGTTTTAGCACATGTCTGATGTCGGCCAGGTTTGCCTTAAGAACGGCTTTGCATTACATTTGTAGCGATTGTAAAGTCGAGGTGCGCGCCAACACAAAGCGCAACGTGCAGC
This sequence comes from Etia nguti, assembly GCA_015106755.1. NCBI lineage: Eukaryota > Metazoa > Chordata > Actinopteri > Cichliformes > Cichlidae > Etia > Etia nguti. The sequence goes on along the minus strand of VUQG01041732.1, from coordinate 215 downwards.
TGTGCCGTTTCCGACTGCGATTCTGATGCTGATGGCCTCGTTAAGGCGACTGCTGCAGCTTTTCTTAACTGGCTGCGGGGAGCCCTACCATGGCCATTTTCATGGTCAAACCACCCACGGGCATCCAGAGGTGGCAAACTAAACGAACCCACAGGGGGTTCCGAGTGAGAAAGCCTTAATTTCTTATCACGTGCTATACCTGGTGTTAAAATTCT
>VUQG01041731.1:0-28272 GCA_015106755.1 Etia nguti | reverse complement strand
CTAAGGAGGTATAGCCGTTGGTGGCTCCTCCTGAGAATCTCCTCTGTGTTGGCAGAGAATTTCAGGAGGTTGTCAAAGATGGTTCCCAGGTATTTGTACTCCTCAACTACCTCCACTGGCTTCCCGTGGATGGTGGTGGTGACTGAAGCAGCCAGATCTCTCTGCCTACTGGAGAAGGTCACCGCCATCACTTTGGTTTTGCTCACGTTCAGTTCAAGTTTGGAGCTGTCACACCACTCTACAAACTCCTGCAGAGCGGGCTCGTGGTGTTGTGAGGGGCCTGACAGCAGTGACAGGAGAACTGTGTCGTCAGCATATTTCACCAGGTGACAGCTGGGCTGTGTGGATCTGCAGTCATCGGTGCAGAGGATGAAGAGCAGGGGGGAGAGCACACAGCCCCGGGGGGAGCCAGTGGAGGTGGAACGGAGACCGGAAAGAGAGTTGTTGACCCGAACTTTCTGAGTCCTGTTGGTCAAAAAGTCCAATATCCACAGGACAGGGGTGTAGGACAGGGGTGTAAGGTGTATGTTTGGTCAGGGTGCAAATACTGCTCGTTGGTCAAAACTACACATTGTCTGCAGGGTTTTGGGGGGGGATTTGATGGGTTTTATGTATAAAGGGGTGATTTAATTATCTTTCATCTGACAATGGTAATTTTATAATATCTTCAGAAGTCAATTTAAAGAAATATATGTCAACAAAAACACATATTTGTCATTACAAACTTTAAAACTAACTAATGAGCAATCCTTAATATTGCAGGACTCATTTGGGGGATCAAAGTTATGCCATTTAAGTCCAGTGGGGGTTTGTAGTGTCTTTGAAGGAGCATAGAGTGACAGTGAGTTACTGGTGGTCTGAGCAATTTAAGATCCAAAAAATCAATCTTGCAAAAATCTTCCGGGGGCAGTCAAGGTCCTTCATACGCTCTTGAAGACTGATGGCCAAGAATCCAAAGTGAGCACTCCATCAAAGACAGAGCTGGCCTGTGAGAAGTGTGCATTACTCTGATTTGCCAAAACCACTATCTGGGGAAACCTGTAGTTTTACAATATGAAGGATCTTTGTCCTATAAATGAAATGCCTTCACGGACAGGGACAAAGAAAAGCAATAAGGGAAGTGAGCACAATGGAGTGCCAACAAGCCAATAAAAATTAAATGCCAATGATCGCAGGTGTAAAACCTTTTAAGCATCAGCGAGTACCACAGCGCTCTGCATTGTGTAATCTTTGCATAGTATTATATATGTCATCTAACATAAGGTGGAACAAAGTGCATATCATATGCGTGTAGTGTATGAAATCGATTATGTGGAACGTAGCTTAATGTGGTCCATTACTAACTATGAGGCCAAATCTAAAAGAACCCACATTTTATTCACAACAGAACATCAAAAACATATCAAAATGTTTTCCCATTTAATGGATGATATTCATTTTGAATTGGATGACAGCAATAAAAAATCAAAAAAGTTGAGATGGGAGCAACAAAAGGCTGGAAAATTAAGTATTACTGTGAGAAACAACTGGAAGAACTAATTACGTTAATTAGCAATAGTTCTGTGGTGTCATTGGGTATACAAAGAGCATCATACTGTCAGACCTTATGTCTGTTGAAGTGGACTCAGAAGCAGACAACAGAAGGACACACGGACTTGGAAACAAAAGGCGAGACGTTTATTAAGGCGAAACGCGAAGGTGCAAAATAGGAGAAACCAAAACCAAAGGCTAAATCTAAACTGGGAACAAACTAAACTAACAGCAAAGCAGAGAGGCTGTGGAAAAATTAGGCACCGGGAACTCGGGGGAGACAAACAGACGACCTGACAATGACCAAAAGAAGACTGAGGACATAAATACACAAGGGCAATGAGGGAAGTGGAAACACACGGGGAACACAGCTGATACAAATGAACACGACGCCACAGGGAAGCAAAACTAAACACACCAAACATGGACCACAAGACTATCAAAATAAAACAGGAAACACAGGGACGTAGACTGACACACGAGCTTGATACAGGAAGAAAGGCAGAAGAGAGAGGGAGCGAGGGAACACGAGAGAGGGAACATGGAAGGACACACAGGAAGGGGAGATGAAACATCTCGACGAGACAACAGGGAAACGGGAATATAACTAGACAATAAAGAGAACTCAATACTCAAAAAATCGAAAACCCAAATATTACAACACACGAAAAACATACCATAAACTCAAAAGGTTGTGTCAAATGACCCAGAACCATGACACTCTGAGGGTCTCTGAAGTAAAGACAGGCACAGGTCCTGCAGGAAACAGTGTCTACAAATTGTGGAAGAAGTAAAGAATAATGGTCCTCAATGTAAAATTACAAAGACCCTGAGTATGTCACATCTACAGTATATAATATCATCAAAAAGACTCTTTCAGTCAATCTGGACAGAGCTCTGTGCAATATTGGATGCCTGTAATCTTTGGTCCTTCATTCAGCACTGCATTGAAAACAGGATGATTCTGCCATGGAAATCGCTGCCATCACTGCTGTGCCATCCACAAATACAGATTAAAGCTGTGTCATGCAAAAAAGAAGCTATATGTAAACATGAGAGAGAGATGCCGCTGTCTTCTCTGGATCAAAGCTCTAGGCTTGAAAATGCACTGAGGCAAAGTAGAAAAGTGCTCTTTGGTAAGAGACATTGAAATTTGAAAAGCATGGATGCTGGAGCCTCTGGATTAGTGAGCAGAGGAACCATCCAGGTTGTTATCAATCCTCAGTTCAAAAGCCTGCATATGGGATGGTACAGGGATGCATTAGTGCTGATGGAACTGGCAGCTTGCTCATCTGGATAGGCACCATCAGCGCTGAAAGGTGTACACAGGCTTTAAAGCAGCATGTACTCCCAGCTAAACATCTTTTTTTTAGAGAAGGCCGGGCATATTTCAGCCAGACAATGCTAAACTGCATACTTGAGCTATTACTGCCATGGTACTGGGTCTGGACCCAGTGTTTGTGTTTCTGGTTTAAGTTATATTCTTTGAATTATCACTTTCTGTTTGTATTATATTTATAGTTTCTGGTTTCTAGGTTTTCTGTTTTGTTTCGGTGCCTCCCCTGTATTAATCCTGCGTTTGGGTCCTTCATCCTGCCTGCCACAGCACACACCTTGACAATTACAACCACATGCTTTCATTGTAGAAGAGTCCAGGTGCTGAACTGACCTGCATGCAGTCCAGACCATTCACCACTTGAAACATTTGGAGCTACTGGAATCCTATATAATCCTATATACCACTGCATTCTTATTTAGTATTTACACAGTGTCCCAACACTGTTGGAATTAGGTTTATACATAGAGCAGCATATATGTTACACACTCATGATGTTTTCTAAAGGCATTAGATCAGTTTAAACTTTCACCTAAATGCTGTGCATCCTGTTAACTTCTGTGTACGTCTATAACCATAACCACATGATGTGTTCACTCTGTTTTATACATTGTATAGTCTGTCTCTAAGGTGTAAGTGTCCCTGATCACGTGCTTCACTTTATCCTGATCTAGAGATGGTGAGTAATATGTGTGACCAACTGATGTTAATTCCAAGTGACAAGGAGGGAAAAATAGTCCAAGAATAATGATAATATCAAAAAACACAACCCAGCCTGTTGATACTTTGCTTCACTTTCCTTTTTCCCTTCTGAGAAGTGAAGTGCATGAGCAGTCACAGGAGCTCCAGTAATGTGTAGAAACTAAACTAAACATTGTGCTTAAATCTGAAAATCCTTCAAGACCTCACCTGCTATAGTAATGTATGCATGCACATTACTGCAAACGATCCCAGTTGCTCGGCCTCAGATGTAGTGCGATTAAACTGCAGTGTCAAGCCAAACTGGATCGGATACTTGTTACGAGTCCTGAGGCTCAGTGGTGTTCATAAATGAAATGCTGCTACTCTTTGTACACTGACTGCTCCTAAGTGCTATGAAAACTCTGCTGTCACTTCTAATGGATGTTTTATGAGGATGTTCTGATGTGTTCACTAATGCCCAAGTACGTTTGGCTGTTTGAATATGTGTGTTCATGTCACTGTGTCCGTGTCAGAGAGTGTTATCGGCGTGCAGGGCTCTTCAGCCATTGTGGGGGTTTTGAGGGTCACTCTAACTTGATCCAACTTCCTTTCTGCTTGTACACGTGTGTTTTGGCAGCGTGTACGGGATCTGTGTGTCTAAGTGGGCGTGTGGTGTGCGCCGCCAATGCGGATAGTTTGTCACGTAAACGAACCTCAAATGAATTTTGAGCAAGTTTGTCTCAAAGTGCTTGCAGAGCAACACGTAAACACAAGAGAAAAACAAGTCTATGTGTTATTTCGTGCCTATGTGTCTGATTAAAGGATGATGTGGTGACAGCGGTGACTCCATTTCCATTTCCTCCTTGCAGCACAAGTCATGGTGCTGGCATTAATATTGAAAAATAGTTTGGTGTGCCGAGCCTAAGATTGCTCACGGTGAAGAGAGTTATGATGAATGATGTTAAGAGGAATCTGTCAGCTGCCATCCAGTTTAGTCCCCACGCATAATTGAGGGCTGGTGTACTTTCTGACAGAAACATGGTTTATGAGCTCGGTTCCAGTGTAGCGGTTCAGATTGCAGCCTTTTTACACAGTGCCGGCTCCTTTTCTTCTCCTCCTGACGCCATTTCCAAGTCTTTGTGGTTTAATGAAGGAATCGATATACATTGTTAACTCATATAATCACTCAGAGACAAGCAGCACACCTGGGGAGCTATTGTGTTTTTCTTTTTTTAGTATGTGTGTGCTTTTTTTTTTGTCACAGCACTGGGTCTGGTGACCCACTGTTTGTGTTTTTTGGTTTAATTTATACTCTTTGATGGTTTTTTGTTTGTATTTATAATTCCTGGTTTCTGTTCTGTTACTGTTCTCACCTTAAATTAAAGCTTGTCTTTTGTTATCACCGGTCTTCGCCTCCGTGCCTGTATTTGGGTCCACTATTTCCTCACGCCATGGGATTAGGGTTAGACATTTTGCTTTTGACATTTTGGACATTTTGCTTTTAACAGCCTTAGTTATTGTTGTTGTTGTTTTAGTTGTTTTTATTGAGTTATTTTATTAATTTATTTTTCTATATTTTACTGCATCATTGTTGTGGATTTTATTTATTTTAGTGGCATTTTACATTGTTAAACACTGTGCAGCATGGCCTGTTGGTAATGTGCTATATAAATAAACTACTGCCTGTTACTTGTGATAAATGATCACTCGGGAGTTGTCTCCAAGTTGGATCATACACAAAAAAATTATTTCTATTTAAATATTCCTGAGTTGTTTAATTGTGTTTTTTTTTTGTGTGTTTTTTTTACATACATACAATTTTTGTTGTTCGAAAGCACAGTGACAATAAAGATTCTGAGTTTTGAATTTTAAACCTTTTGAAAACTCAAATTTCACACAGGATTGCTTTTATTCAGAATCTTCATTTGGTGTGTTGTCAGTCAGACACAACGGGGCAACAGTACTACCAGACTTTGCACCAAGATCTGAGGCATTTTATCCAGTGGCCACAAATGTCTCTTTGCCGTTAACCGTTGGCCTGTCATAGACTGGTGGTGACCTGTCCGCAGTGTTCCCTGCCTCTTGTCCTATGACAGCTGGGATAGGCCCCAACCCTGGATAAGCAGTAGTATGGACGGATTAAAAAAATTCTGAGGATGTGTGGAAGAGTTGTAAAAATGTTCATTTCTTTCTTGGAATTTACTGGCATAGGCCATTTACTTAAATTGGTTAAAAGATTAAATTGGCCAAATAATAAACAGCATCAATTACTGGCTCATGTGGCTGTGCATAAAGCATGGCTGTAGACCCAAATACATCATTCAGTGGTTTGGGGGGGGGAAGCCTTAACTTTACCCTTGTTTAAGAAAAATGTAAAAAATGTAAATGTACCAAGAGTGTACATTTACCCTCTGTCTCTCTTCCACAGCATGTCTTTATCCTGTTTTCCTTCTCTCACCCCAACTGGTCGCAGCAGATGGCCCCGCCCCTCCCTGAGCCTGGTTCTGCTGGAGGTTTCTTCCTGTTAAAAGGGAGTTTTTCCTTCCCACTGTCGCCAAACTGCTTGCTCATAGGGGGTCATGTGATTGTTGGGTTTTTCTCTGTATGTATTATTTTAGGGTCTACCTTACAATATAAAGGACTTTTAGGTGACTGTTGTTGTGATTTGGCGCTGTATAAATAAAGTTGAATAGATTGAGTTTTTAAGTCAGCTAATGCTTTCTGTTGGCTTTCTAGCTTGGTTAACAGCATCAGTAATTCATTGATATTAAACTGAGTGATACTGGAAAGAAGAGCAGAACATCAGTGACGAGTAGCTCATCTGGCTCCCGATCCACCACGATTCACAGTTTTTTGCTCATAAAAAAGCAAACGTGACCTTTGACTTTGAGCGCAATTTCGGTGAAGATCCTTCTCACTGTGGAACCGACTGCTCATTGGCTAATGATTTGCAACTGGCAAGCCAATGATCATATCATAGATAATCCTAAACTTTGAAACACAATATGACCAAGATTTACAAATTTGATTTGTTGATCCGGAATGAGTGACTGAGCTGTAAACTCAACAGGAGAGTGTTTACAAAGGTCTGCTCAGAAAGCTGTTTTCCTGTAGACTTCTATAGGACACCACCTAATTAAAAACCTGATATTCCTCTTTAATGTCTTTGAGGAAATAAATGCTGATCTGAGATGAAAGGACACCCACCTGTCGTCAAAAGCAGCCACAACCACTGGTGTATCATATTCATTACATGAGGGTTTTTGTCGTTGTTGATGTTTTTTGAGTTTTTGAGACTTCTACATCATCAGTGGGATATTTTTAAATAAACTGGCCAATACAATTTAAAGAAATAAATTGGGGAAAAAATGTCAGATATAGCAAACTAAAACTCGCAAATGCAAATAAATATTTAATTTAAAACAATTTAAAGACTTGTCAGAGGGTGGAGGTAAACGCTCCACTTTAAAAAAAAAAAAGGGGAATATTATGGTTATTATTTCATGATTCAGGCTTTAAAGGGCTTAGCATACCTGATTACACTTTTTTGTGCTTTTTAACACTAATTATGACAGTTGAGAGTGGAAATGATTGTGGCAAGAAGACAGGAACAGTGAGAGAAAGACCAGGGCGAAGACATGGCCTAAATGACCTTCAAATCTGGGTCTCTGCATTAGTCTTATGGCATATCCAGCATCTGATGCAAAAACAAGTATGATGAATGAGATACCAGTGAGCTAACTGTTAATCTGCACCTCTGTTATAGTGTACTGAGAAAAATGATTTGTCACATTACATTTACAGGAAAAAAAAACACATAAATCCACTCGGATGTCAAACAGCAGAAATCGTATGTGTCAGGATTAATTCTGGGTGTCATGCACGAGTGTAGCAAGAGTACGCATATCTGTATTCTTTTTAAATTCATTACAGCATTCCTGTCTCTCCCTTCACCAACATCTCCCACCTCCACCTGTCTCGCAGGGTGGATATGTTTTTATCAGCAGGCATAGATTTTACTTCACCTGGACAAGCCTCAGGCTGCAGACCCAAACCCCTAACCAATCGAGGCCCTCGCTACTAAATCACTTTTACTGCTGCTGTCCCGTAATGCTGTCCGTGTGTGTGCGCGCGCATGTGTGTGTGCTTTCCAGTGTGGATAAGAGATGTGTGCGTGACGATTTAGACTTTGATGTGTACAAACATCAGTGCTCTTCTCATTTTTTGTCTCCCTGGTTATTTGGAGTGAAACTAAACATTTCACTTGAGAAGAACTGAAGTATTGATCGGTAGAAGGTAAAAAGGGGGACACAGTTATAATGCAATCATATGCATATGAGTTTATTGAACAGTTTTTATTGTACCTGTTGTAGTAGTAAACAAATAATCTTTGTTGTTTGCCACTTTACAGTATTTGCTGTGTTTTTTGTTAATATTTGTGTTTTTCTGATAGAACAGTGAAGTCGGGGTTTTCTTACTTTCTTTTCTTCTTTGTTTCCCCCCTTCTTCTTCTTCTTCTTCTTCTTCTTCTTCTTCTTCTTCTTCTTCACTCATAGTGATTGTAGTAATTCCTTAGGGATAGCTAATCGTAACAAGCCATTACCCCCTGTGAGAGAGCGCTTTATTGTACTCTTGGTGCCATCTTTTGGAAGAAAACAGTTACTACAATTAACATATCTGTCTCCTCTCCATCTTTCCTGTTTCTGTCCCTCCGTCCATCTCTCTCTCCTCAGATATGTTCATACAGCAGGCCTGTCAGATAAAGTGAGCCCTCACCTTTGAACTGATTTTAACCATTTCAAACACTCTTCTGATGTAAGTTTGATCGATCTGTCTGTCTGTCTGTCTGTCTGTCTGTCTCTCTGTCTGTCTGATATTATTATTTGTCTCCATTCAGGTGTTAAGCAGCTTTGCTGAACGTGAGTATAACAACACCAATCAATGGTTATGATATATGTATGATTGTGATATCATGTTTGCCACAATCCAAATAATTTTATGTTGTTAACATAATTCTCCTACTCTGTCTCACCTTATTGGAAAGCTGTAATTTCTGCATCATTTCATTTGGTGTTGAATTTCTGCAGTGACACTACACAAAGTTGCTTAGATTTTAATACTTGCACAAAGTAAAATAAACATTTTAGCTTCAAAACAGTGGACTTTGTTGATGAATATACTAATTTTAGGACTTCATTTCTATACGTCTATGCAAGTTATTGTTCATTAAGTTTACTTGTAGTTGTAAATATCCTAATGTAAAGTCATATGTTCATACGTTGATTAAATAAATTGATTTAAATGTGAACACTTGAATTACAGTCGTAGAGACGTGAAATCCACTGTGGTGGTGCACAAAGGCAAACTACAAATTATAGACCTCACTGTTTATTGTACTGTTGAAAGAGATTGAGCAGCCTTACACTTGCATGACTTCACACTTCATATCTGTTGAGCAATGAGAAAGCTCTTTCTAAATTCATTTCCTGTGCCTGTCTCAGAGTTTGATGGAGAGCTGGTCGGATGACAGCTGGAACTGTTGTCATAACCGGAGGAATACTGGCCACAGTGATACTTCTGTGTATCATAGCCGTGCTGTGTTATTGTAGACTCCAGGTATGTTTGTACTACTTTACTATACTGTATAGTTCATCGTATGCATATTTAAAACGCCTAATTAGCATCCGGTTCTCACTGGACGTTTTTTTCCTTTAGAAATGTAGAAATTAGTGCCAGTATCTTTACAAGGACAGAAAAAATGTCTCAACTGTTAGGAAGATGAGGCATTCATTTGTCTTGAAAAAATAGGATTTTTGGGCTCTGTAACAGACGCAGTGTTGTAGAGCCATACAATAGATTGAATCCACACAGGAAACAGTTGTACTGAAATGGAAATATTACTGGGAGTATCCAGGTGGCTTCTTCAGTGTATTTTTGTTTTCCAGAAAACCTGAGATTTAACCACGGCAACTACTTTTTTTTCTCTCTCTGTAGTACTACTGCTGCAAGAAGAATGGGTCTGACAGTGGCTCCATCTCTCAGCAACACTTTGCCTGCAACGCCTGCAGCGTCTCAGGCCTGGACGGACCGATCATCACCCCACTCTCCCTGTCGCCACCAGTGCCGCCCAAATCCTACAAACCCACCAAAACCACCAGGGGGCGACGCAGCTACTGTCCCACCTGCTCACCCTACGACTCGCCCTTTTACATCCGCACTACAGATGAAATGCGCAACGGTGGCGAGCGGATCACCTACATGCCCACGCACTATGACAACCAGGCGCTGTCGATGCCGTTGCCTGCGGTCCGAGGCTCCCTGCTGAGGGAGACGCAGCGAGGTCGGCCTCCGGAATTCTACACTAACACACGTGCCATCAGCACCGAAGTGTGACGACCCCTCCACCCCTAACAAAAAAAAGAAAGAAAAAAAAAGAAATTTCCCCCTTGACGTTTACACACACAGATTCCCCTGTGTTCACTTACACACACCAGCACCACCACTAACACAACCACAAAACAAATTCTGACAAAGGCTCGCTGTTTGTGGAGATTCCTTTATCACGTTTATTTCAGATTTGTTGAGAAGATGAAACTGACTAAAAAGGGACCCCTTTCAGCCTGAGTTCCTTACTTTATACTCTTAAATTTTACGTTTTCACGCTCACTTAGAAAGTAATAATTCTGTGATTCACAGTAGATAAAAATCCCTAAACCCTGAAATTAAGGGTGTAGCGAAACGCTTACACACTCGTTCACTGTCGACTGTTTCTGTGTCTTTACCGACGGAGGGCTATTATGGATAAGTTGTGGGATTATTTTTTTCATGCTAGATATCTTCCCACTGACTGCCGTGAAGTAATATAAAGAGGTAAGTAGCAAGTATGAAGCAATTTTATCACAATCGCAAGAAACGATGCCCCGTGTAGTCTTCGGAGGCGTTCGGAAAACGTTGAGGAGGCTGGACGACTGGAGATTTCTCTATGCAAGCTGTCTAGCAAACTACCGCAGCTCTTCATCTCAGCCTCCTCCTCTCAGCGGTTTTCATCTCATCAGTGATATTGTGAAGGGGCTAATATTGGGATTGCTGTGCCCACCAGTGAGACGTGGCGGTGAGGCCCGTGTAGATAGACACGCTGTAAGCATTTAGAAATGGTGGCAGCATTAAAGCTCGAGTTTCCCCCCTGATGTGGAAACCTGTGAACAAACAAAGGATGCGTGAGCCCCACCGATTGCAGCAGTGGGACACTTAAAATGAACTGAATGACATGATTCTCTTTACTGACAGAAATGCAAAAAGCTTGAAATGTAAATAGTAACCAGAAAACGGCGTCGGTGACAGAGGGAGAGAGAGAGGCACGCTGGGGGTTTAAAGAGTGATATGTTTGATTTACTGATTCGTGCTATTTTGTCTACACACTCTTTCTGTACTCCGGCACTCCTCTCATAATGATGCAAATATCCACATTAATTTAAGTTCATGTTATTTTTTCCCCTGTATTGTGAGAAAGTGTGCGTACGCACTCATGTCATTGAAAACCGTTTCACAGTGCTCCTTTTCTACATGATGCTGTGTTGCTTGTGATAGCCAATAATATTTGCTGTTGTTGTTTTGATATCTGTGTGTGCAGCAGGAGTCAGTGGGCCTGAATAAGCAGTGCAAGAAACGTTTGAGATTTGTATGGGGTGAGAATTTTGGAGAGTGTTGTTATTCAAGTATTTAAGAACAAAAAAAGATGCACTTTTCTAACCTCTCCTCCAGCAGTTCATAATCAGACTTTATTACCAGCTTCTTAATTACTTTTTCATAATTAAATCCTTAAATCAATATTAACTGCAGTGCCATTATTGTGTTGTGCATATTCAACCTTCTGAAGACCACATGAAAGAATTGGTTTTCCCCGGATGAACTAACACGAGCAAATAAAGAACTAACAATATATGTACAGAGGACCGGTAAAATCTCTAAACGGTTGGGAAATGAGGAACGACGTGGACATGCTGCTGTCCACTACGATAGTTTTATTGTCATTATTCAATTATTTACACATTGTATTACCTGCTATCTATTTTACTCTTAACCAGTAATCTTTGAAAAATATTAAAGAAAATGATTTTTAGAGGTGTGGTTAAAACACAAATGAATACAGTAACTGTGTTATTTAATGGTGTTAACTTTTGACAAATAAAAAATTTGTAACTGCTTAAATTGACTTTTTGTGTGGTTATTGACAAGACTACACACACACATATATACATATATATACAAAAGTTTCTTTTCATATAAGGCAGGGGTCTCAAACTCACGGCCCACATCACCTCTACTTGCGGCCCGTATATTAACGTGAAAAAATATAACGCAAGTGATTTTTTTTGTTAGGGAGGATTTATTTGTTGTTGAGCGTAATGTTAAAATAAGTTCTTTAAAAAGCCAAAAATGATTTAATATGAAGGCAACATGAGCAGAGAGTACAAACATGCTGAGGGATTGTCTGTGTTAGTTCAGTGACAGAGTCACAAACTAATGTGTACACTTCTGTCTGCATTTTATTTTGTTAAATACGAACAAAATCATAGCACAAGTGCTGCCACGTGTGAAAGAGAGGACCAATGTGTTTATTTCACTAGCTGGGCCCACGTCCTCATTTTAGGTTTGACAGCGTTCTAGTAGATAAAGGTGAATGGCTTGGACATGAATTGAGCTGCGGTTTGGGGAAGGCCTCGAAGGGGACTGGCGGCGGCTCCCGGGCCTGGCAGATCCCCATGTACTAAATAGAAGTGAAGACGTTAAAGAATTCAAAAGGGGAGGGAGGGTGACGCACATAAACGAGAATGACAACTTGCAGAACTGGGGGAACATATATAGATGAGAACCGGAAGGAGCTCGTTTGGAGGCGTGGTCCCGCTCCTGAAATTCCGATACTTAATCTCCAATTGGTAGTTCAGTGAAAGGCTTCAGTTAGTTAAGAGTGAGGGAAAAAATGTGTTCACATTCGCAGTTTTGTCTTGTTATACAATATTTGAAATTTATAAATGCAAACACTACATTTTAGGAAATATTTGAAGGTGTTTCCTTGTTTGTCTGTTTTTTGTACTACTTGAACACTAAAGTGGCCCTCACGCCAGACGACTGTGCCAGCAGTGGCCCACAGCTCATTTAAGTTTGAGACCCCTGATATAAGGAGACAGACTTTCTTGTAATTTTTATAAAATATTTTTCTTTTTCACTTAGTTATTGTAGCTGACCATTTCACAGGACTCAAGGGAAGAACCAGGGTTGTATTTACACAGAACAGACAACTTGGCAAGGAGTTTGTTGACATTTCTTTAGTTGAATCTACAAAAGCTACAGCAGATGAGCAGTATCTGAAAGTCACGTCCTTCAGAAATAGGAAAAAATCCTGAAAAAACCTGACACAGGACCGTAAAGATGCATCTGGCTCTTCAGTTGATCCATCTACTGTTCACTGAAGCCTCGTTGGAAACGGTCTCAGTGGAAGGGTGACTGTCAAGAAGCTGTTTTTAAGGAAGGGAAAGAGTGAGAAAAGGTTGAGGTATAACAAATTACACAAGAGCTGGACTCTAAGTCACTCAGCACAACAGGTCTTATGGAGTGATGGATTCAAGTATGACATTTTTTTGTTAAAAACACTCAATGTCAGTATATCTGGAGGTCAGGAGAGAGGTACAACAGTGAGTGCCTACAGCCATCTGTAAAACATGCTGGACGCTCTGTCATGTTTTGGGGATACATTTAATCCAGTTGTGTTCAGTTCTTTTTTTCCCCTCTTTTTTTTAAATGATGGAATTATGGACTTGGAAAAGTACTGTTAAATTGTGATCCACCATGCAACACTATGTGAGAAGCATCTGATTGGCAGTGGTTTCATTTTTGCAGTGAAAGCATACCTGGGTACAAAAACATAGAGCCTATAGACCTCAACGTGATTGAAACACTTTTTTGAATAAACTTTGTTTTTACCTTACCTTATTGTATTTCTGTGTATTCTTGCATGTTTTTAGTGAATCGCTGCTTTTAAAAGAATCATCTATTTATTCATATATGCTCAGCTCAGAATCAGTCAAACGGGTAAAGGGCAGAAAAGAAAGGGAAGTTTTCAGTAACGTTTTTAATCATGAGTTGCTCTGGCCGCATGAAGTTTGACCCCCGGGTAATCATTGTCATAAGGCACACAACCACTACAAGATAAAATCATCAATTTGCAGAAAAAATTCTTTATTTAGTCTGTCGTCTTTCAGTCAAGGGTAACCACGTGTTTAACAAAAACAAACATTTGTTTTCATATTTTGTAATATGGTAATTTTACACGAATGAAGGATGTAGAAATATATACAGTTTACTATAGCCAGACTATAGGAGCACGGCGCATGCGTGAGATAACGCTAAAATTCCAAACCGGAAAGCGAGTGATTCCCGAGTGATTCATCTCAAACACACACAATCTTCGTTGCAACTCCAGCAGGCAACTCTGAGGCTCAAAACAAGTAAGTTGACAGCTCTCTTATTAACACTTGTGATCGTTTCAGTGTCACATTTACCTTCACAAACAACACGAATGTCGCTTTCCTTTTTCTCCCCCCTCATTTTCCCTCCGAGTAGTGGTCTAAGTGTGTTGGACTTCGAGCTGGTTAGCGTTAGCAAAACTTAGCTTTAGCTGTTATATGTAGCCTGGCACGTACAGGTACTACAATGTAAACCCTGCCTTCACCTTTTTTGACAGCTGGCTACTTGTCTTGAGTTCTGCTGGTGACAAGTTTGTGTTAGTGTCAGCGCGGTGTTAGTGACTCTGTAGATAAGTTAGCCCGCCTGTCGTTTGCGTTCAGTTAGCTAGTGTTAAGGAAATCTGTTCGCTTTACAAATGTGTGTGTTTGACAGCAGCTGAGATGCGTTTCTGGCGTAATGCCATACCGATGTCATTCGGCTGTCGTTAAACTGCTGTTTAAAGAAGAAAGCTGCCAAGTATGCCGAGCTAGCCTGCAGTGGATGCTGTGAGACATTCGGCTCCATACGGGCCTGTAGTCATCATCGGTGAGAGGAGCAGTAACAGTTTACTGCAGTAATTAACGAGAGAATTCCCGGTTAACACGGGATAAAACATTTCTATGAGTGTCAAAACCACAAACACTACCAGGTTTCTCACCAGATGGAAGGCGGTGCAAAGATCTCCGAGCTAACACCTGAAGGTGTCTTATTCAGAAAGGTCGTTTATAAAGCTTTAGCTGAGTATTCAAAATAATGTGTCTATACTTCATCCCAGCTGCTGTCGTAGTGTCACAGCACTGTCTGTGTATCAGCTCCAGGATGACATCATCAGTAAAGTACTGTAGAACCTGCAAGAGACATGCAGGACTCTAAATCCACCAACCGCAGCTGGGTGTGTGAAATTGCTTTGGGCTGGGCGCTAGGTGGTTTTTAAAAGATGTAAATGGTAATGTTTTGTTCTGTAAGAGAACACAGGGAGGAGGTGTGATGATACTGCTGTTTTCTAGTTGGCGATATGAGTGGAATATCATGTTTCTTGGCCAGTTGGAGAGGAAAACAAGTGAAGTGGTGTGTCAGTGTTTTCAAAGTCTGATTAAAGGCAGCACGGTGGCATGGGGGTTAGCCTCACAGCAGAGCGTACCAGGTTGTAACCCACCATCTGGCTGGTGCCTTTCTGTGTACAGTTTGCATGTTCTGCCTGTGTCTTTACGGGTTCTCTCCCCGGGTACTCTGGCTTCCTCCCACTGTCCAAAGACAGGGACTCGGTGAGGTTAGGTTGACTGGTGGTTCTAAATTGCCCATAGATCTGAATGTGAGTGCAGCCGGTCGTCTGCCTCTCAGTCCTGTGACAGACTGGTGACCTGTCCGGGGTGTACCCCGTCTCTCTCCCTATGGCAGCTGGGATATGCTGTATCCTCCCCAACAACCCTGAATTGGATAACCGTAAGAGAGTGGATGGATGGATGGATTAAGGAAAGAGCCGGGTTGTTTTACTACAAAGGACATGTAATGCCTTTGTTTATAAGTCTTTGTAGATTCACCATTGAACTCGCTGGTGCTGCTGTGCAAAGCAGCTGATTATGACGTCCTGATATGCATTTTTATTTTCTGTTGTTTTTAACTAAATCCATGTGTCTCCTGGGACTGGACTTGGCTTCATTATATTTTTATTGTGATACAAACGTCTGTTTTTCACTGGTTTCTGTAAAAAGCGTTGTTTCCTCAAACACAAAGTTATTGTCCTGTCGTCCGATTCAATAAAGCCACTTTTATTGAGTACAGGGGAACTGCACATAGTTCCTCAGATTCCGAGTGATTACCAGTTAGAGTTAATGAAATATTTCGGGCTTTTTTCGTGGCTATTTGCCACGTGGGATGTGTGCAGTCATCAAATAGCTGTCTTTATGGGGAAAAGACTTAAATGGGATATTTTTTAATAAATGGGATAATCTTTTTTGACGTACATGCACACACATATAATGTGATAACTGTCAGATTAATCAGTGATGAAAAAGATTGTAAAATTTTTATTGACATGGAGAAAAACGGGTAGTATTTGACAACAATCAAGCTTCTGTATGCTTTAACTGGCAGTAGGCTGTGGCGGTATCAATAAACTGGAATAAACAAGTGATAGGTTGGGCTTTGTCACTGGCATCAAACCAAGGGTGTTTCTGTGGCTTACTTTAAAAAGTGTTTTAACACAGCTGCCCTGAAAGCTAACCAGTATAACTGGAATAATTGGCCTACATTCCCCATTTTAGTTTTACTAAAATTCTTGATGTGCTGCTGTGATGTACAGTGTTCAGCACACGTTGTCTCAAAAATACACTGAAGTGCGAAACCCCGAACTTCCTACGTACCGGTTGAGGTCATTTTGAAAGTGCTATAAACAAAAACGTCACAGGATAAGTTGCATGAAAATAACTGTGGTGTCAGACCTAACGGGAAGTGACTCAGTGACAGGTGTTAGGTGTCACTAAGAGGCAAACGGCTTGTTGTATTCACCAGCAAACTTCAGAGCTGATTTTTGACTGTGTGGAGTTGCCTGTCTCAGTCACGTTCAGATGTCAGATCTGGCTGTGGTTACTTGTATCAATGAAATCAATCAGTTTGCCCAGTAGGTTTACCAGGAACAGGAATACTACAGGGAAATGAACTTTTAAGCTTGCAGTGTGAATGCCACACCCAAATGCTAGAAAGAGGCTACCTGGTCAGACATGAGACACCTGTCCAGCACATACCCAGTTAGCAGTTTTTATATGCTTGATTATCTCACAGGTGCACTGGCCCGAAATGTTTATGCAGGCAATGCAAAAGACCGCACGTAAAGGAAACATGGCTTATCCTCTCTTAAAATAGTAACCTAACCTAACCCTTTCAATGTATTATGTTTTGTACCAGGTTAACAGGTTTGCAGTGGCGCAATGGCAGGTTATTCAGCGTGCTTATGGCACTTAATCTTTCTGTCAATGACAGGAGCAAAGGAGCAGACGGCGTAGTCTAAAACACAAGAAGTTATGCGATGGTGACATGATTTGAGACATGTTAGAAAAGATGCCAAAACACATGGAACAGCTCGGATTAGACAAAGCCAATCCTCAGGTGAAGTGTCACAAGTGTTTGTTTCCCACATCATCCGGGACACAGGCCCAGGTCATACACTGTAGAACTTTACAGATAAAAATGTTGATGCTGTTGGATCTGCGATAGAGCAGCGGGGCAAGCGCCCTCATTCACCCTTACAGACATATTGTGGCTGGTAAGCCCAGCTCATGTGGGCGCAGTCTGTCCAACCCACTGGCAACTCACACTTTCCATGCAGGCAGTTGTTGGTATCATCTGGGACCGTGCTAAACAGGCTGGTAATGACTGGGTGCAGATTTCTGGAAGGGATGGTTCAGCCTTAGCAGAAACAGGATAATGTGTAGGAAGTCTGAAGGTTTGAAATGAACAACTGGCTTAATGATCTAAAATTAGGTCATGATTGATAAATTAGTCAACAGTCATAAGCTTTTTTTGAAATTTTTTTTAACCTCAGAACCTTCTTAAAATGTTTGGTTTTATTTATAAAAGAAGGAATTTCGTTCACAAATACAGGAGATTCTGTGCTGTGTTGCTTTTTCTATACCCGACTGTTTGTGTGTGGAACATGGAGATTTGTACCTGCACAGTGATGATTAATAGTGAGTGTGTTTAGCACACGCCTCAGATTCAGCATGAATGAGGTCCAACACAAGCAAAGGAGGCTTTTGCTATAAATGACATACTTTCTCAGCACTATCTGTGTTTCACTGGTTCTTCTCATTGCAGCCACTTCCGTAAGCGAATCAACGGGAGTGTCCTCTGTGCTTTGTGTAACTGAATAAGTCTGAATGGAGCACATGACCCCGTTGCTTTTCTTGTGTTTCCTTGTGTCTGTGTGCACATGCATGTATGAATATAATTTGCCTGGGTTAGCGTGAATGAGAGCCTTCAGTCTGCATGTAATCGTTTCACTCTGTGTGAATGAATAACCTCTTTCATTACTTCCTGACTATGTGCATTTGCCAATTTGAAGGCTTAGGTCCACCCTGCATCTCTCCCCCAAGCCCCACAGTGTCATCATAAATGCTGCAACACCCAGCAAGATACAATAGAAATAACATGACGCATTGGTATTGGGTTTGCCTAAGGTAACGTCTAATTTTTTAATTTTAACTTTATGAAGTTTAAAATGATACCGAAAAAAATCCAAATGCATGCAGGTTACAATTATACAAAACAGAGAAGTTTCAGTTGGAGATTTAAACTAATTAATTTTATACCTGCAGAAAATGGAGCAAATGATTCATTGATTTGATGCCTTTTTGGGAGTCGAGTGTGACTGAATGTCTTTCAGCTTTGCCTAACTGCTAATGAAGGTGTTACCTTTTATGTAAACAGTTGCACAAACTTAATTGTACGCTGAAGAATGCGAGTGTGTTATCTGTGCTTGCGTATAAACGCATATCAACGAGCTTTGCATAGAGCATGCTCCTTTGTGTTGTTGAACAACTCCCAGTACAGTTATTGAACGAGCAGGGTGTAACATGCAGGGCTAGCACAGAGGTCCAGACTATCTTTGTGGGTGCTTGTGGTTAACACACATGTCCACAAATGCAAAGTAAAAACAGCATTGGATAGAAACGAATGCTAGCCTAACAGTAAGTAATCACCAGCCAGAATAATCTGTTGTTTAGTTAGCAGGAAACAGATTACAGAAAAACTCAATTCTGCTGAATCACAGCAAAATGAAAGCGAGCTTATGAAGTTTGCTCCATAAAAGGGAACGAGGGAAGTAGTTTAGAGATGACTGTCAATATTTCTTTGGTTATGACAGAAGAGTAGTGTAGCAGTAATGAAAGAAAGGGGAGAGGTGCTGAATGATAAAAATGACATTTTTGAGTAAGTGCTGAGCCTGTGTTCAACATCTAAAACATGTGGAAAATAGATCTGCACTGAACTGTGATTAAGGAAAGCCCACTGACCCCGTTCAGCTGCCAGCCTGGCCAGTCAGCGACTGTCTCAGGGAAATGGCACATGAGAGATTTAAGAGATTTTAATCACGCCCCAAGGGCATGCACACAATCTTAGGAATTTAGCAACCGCAGATCTGAGGTTAGGTTTACAAATTTTCCTAACTACTAGGCAGGGATTAACTCAAAGATGATAGGGTGCCTGGATTAAGTTCTTGTAACTTTATGTTATGGGTTGCAAAACTGTGGTTTTGTGTTGCCTTGTGTGTTTAAATGCATCACAGGCTTTCAAAATCCAAATGCTTCTTACTGCTGTTTACTAAACTGTAAGAAGAGCACCTGAATGGTCTTGTGTTGCTCTGTTTGTTGTGTATGCAGGATACCTTCCTTAGGAGCTGGGCACACAGGAGGGAAGGGGAGAGCTTTACCCTGTTCTCCCTAGCCAGCCCTCAGGAAACCAGCTAGCCATGGATGACAGCTCCTCACTGGGCAAAGTCAGCAGCTCTACCGAGTCCGTGGCCACCGTCACTAGTGAGGAGTTTGTTCTGGTGCAGTCCAGCTCTGCAGGCTCACCGCAGGGCTCTGAGGGAAAACCAAGACTCAAGGTCGGAACCACATACGGATGCAATTACATATTTAATCAATTTCTTTTTTTTCGGCTGCCTGAAAGCTGGGCACATTTGAGCATCATTGTCCTCCTGGTTTTAAAAATTGGCTTTTTGGTTTTGCAGCTAGATGTGCCTAGGTCAGTGGTTCTTAACCTTGTTGGAGGTACTGAACCCCACCAGTTTCATATGCGCATTCACTGAAACCCTCTTTAGTGAAAAATAAAATATGATTTTTTTCAAATTCAAGACACAGATATGTTTTTTACTGGTGCACAAAATGAGCCGTGCATGTCACGGCGGAAGCTCTGCCGAACCCCTGAGACCGACTCACCGAACCCCTAGGGTTTGTATCGAACCCAGGTTAAGAACCACTGGCCTAGGTTATCACCAGTTTGATTAATTGGATCCCCACTCTATCGTGGCTGTTTATACCTCCATTTGTATGTAATTCTGTGGGATGTCAGACTGCTGATTAAATCAGTTAAAGACAGACCTCTTTGTTTTTTTTATCTCTCCTTGTTCCTATTTACAGCTTTCACATTTTGTGTTGCTTCTCTTTCTCACTAAGATGTCTTGGAATGGGAGTGAACAGCTGGAAAAAGCTATGGAGGAGGTGTTGGATGATGATGATGAAGTGAAGGTTGAGAAGAGCAATGTGGAAAAGATGGAGAAGCACAAGGAACCAGAGAGCCGAGTCCTAGAGACCCAGCCTGCAGGTACGGATTCTGGACCTTTCAGGTCTGCTAGTCAGTTTTTTCATTCTCCCAATCTAAAAGCATTGATATAAAGTTCAGTGTATTACACAATATACCGTAAGTAACACTGATGCTTGGAAATTTCCAGTGTTCTCCTGAAAAGTAGCTTGTTTATTCAAAACAGACCAATGTCGTTGTTACTGGATGAATGGTGTATATGGTCGTCATGTTCTGTAAAGCTTATCTTTATAGCATTGTGGGACAGTGATTATTATTTATTGCAGTGATATGAATACGCCTCAGTGTTTGTTCTTGCTTTGCTGAAAACGCTACAGCACAAAAGAAGTAATGTTTCCACATTCTTGCTTTGAAAACATTAGTGTGCGTGCGTGCGTGCGTGCGTGTTTTCATATCCCTGTGGGGACATCTAACTGACATACTCGTGAGGACCGGGATTTTGTCCCCATAAGGGCTGTTGGTCCCCACAAGCATAGTAAACTTCCAATTTTTGGTCCCCACAAAGATATGTAAACACGGACACACACACACACCTGGGTGTGTTTGTGCGATTATGTGATTGCGGTGTGACAGTGCAGCAGCTGATGACTAGAAGCTGGAAGAAAAGAGGGGACATGAGACGTGTGTGTCCTCAAATCTGTCTGACAAGCATACCTGCACACACACACTCGGATTGTTTTGCTCTCGCGTTCACATCCAGTAAAATCACCTCTAACTGCAGTGGACAGGTGGCCCTTTTAAACTCCTACTCACTTTCTCTGCACTCTCATTCACACAAACACATCAGACGACAGCACTGCCAACTCCTGTGGACAGCTACCCTTTTTAATTCGCACTTTGACACACACACGCGCACCAAAATGTCGACCAAAACAGACCCGAGTGCCAGGAACAGTGCGCGGGCTTTGCTGCTCTGGACACAGCTAACCATGTGTTAGATGTAAGTATTGCTAACAGCAGGAGACAGGTGTTTTTTTCCTCTGCGTCTGTGTGCTTGTGTGTGAGACACTCTTGACAAAAAAAGGTGCAAATAACCACAGTGGACAGGTATCTTTGCACCCTTTCTGTCGCTTGCTGTAAATGTACGCTCACCTCGACGTTTGCGTCTCGCACGTTTTTTCCCCACTCTTGTTCATACACGACTCAAATACGTCAGACAGTGTTGCTGGCCAACAGAACCTGACACTGAGCTTCTTTCTTTGTCTTGATGTCTTTTTTAACAGTTTGTTCTGATGAGTCACTTCTTTGCAGTTCTACCCAAATTCCACCCAATTCAAAGCCTATGTATGATATGATATCAAGCACAATTACTTAACATGCTTCATTGGTGTGATGTATAGACACTTAATTCAACACAGACAATAAGTTGACAAAATCAGAAATGGAAGCACAGAAAACTGTGACTTAACATAACCACCAGTTACACCTGACATCCAACTTTTTTGATTTATTGATTTATTCACAATCGAACAAATAATTAAAAAAAAAACATATCAAATTTTCAAACTGAGAAAATGTAAAATTTCACAAAAACACATGAGCTCATTATGAATCTGATGGCAGCAACATGTCTCAAAAAAGTTTGGACAGGGCCGTGTTGTTTCCCACCGTGTAGCATTCCCTCCTTCTTTTTAACAACAGTCTGTAAACATCTGGGAACTGAGGAGACCAGCTGCTGGACTTTTGGGAACATGACCATTTAGTTTAACTGTGCTGTTAAGCTAAATGGTCATTTACATATCAGGGCCCGAGGAGTATACAGACACCCAGCAAACACAATCGGGATTTGAGGTTGAAGGCTCTCAGCCACCATGCAACTCCATTTGGGAACTAATCTGCCAACAGTTCTTAGTGGCTTTAAATCTGAGTATTTGTGGTCTTTGCTCTCTTTCTTTTCCTTACTCTCCTCATGAGCCTCCAGGGTCCTGTACTACAAAGCAAGTTTAACATACAGTACTGTGCAAATGTTTTAGGCAGGTGTAAAAAAATGCTGTAAACAAAGAATGCTTTCAGAAATATAAATGATTGTTTATTGGCCCCAAATGTTTTCTACAGCAGCACAACGACCCCAAACATACAGCCAAAGTCATTAAGAACTATTTTCAGCATAAAGAAGAACAAGAAGTACTGGAAGTGATGGTCTGGCCCCCACAGAGCTCTGATCTCAACATCGTCGAGTGTGTCTGGGATTACATGAAGAGACAGAAGGATGTGAGGAAGCCGACATCCACAGAAGATCTGTGCTTAGTTCTCCGAGATGTTTGGAACAAACTACCAGCCGAGTTCCTTCAAAAACTGTGTGCAAGTGTACCTAGAAGAAGGCAAAGGGTGCTCACAGCAAATATTGATTTGATTTAGATTTCTCTTTTGTTCATTCACTGCATTTTGTTGACTGATAAAATAAATGATTAACACTATCATTTTTGAAAACATTCGTCTACAGCATTTTATCACACCTGCCTAGAAAACTTTTGAATAGCACTGCACATCTTCCATTATCTAGCTTCAGTTACCATTCAGGCAAAGCAATCACACAGCAATGTTATAAAGTTGATAAGTTAGGTTTATCAATCCACATATGATACATTTGTCGTCTTGTGTCTGTATTTGGCTCCTCACTACAGCCACGACAGATTCAACATTAAAACGTCATCTCAGTCTCCTTAAACTGCAAGGTTCTGCAGAGGCACCTTGGGTCTTGGCATTCATGTGGATGGTAAGTGACTCACTTAACAGAATAATGTATACAACTACAACACAAAGAGACTTGTCAGATTTGTGAGAAACACAACAAAGAAGCCAAGGTATTGACCCTGCTTTCAGTAAACAGAGATCCCAATCCCATGTGCTGAAACAAGCTTAATCCACAGCGGCACCGCCATCCACAGGACAGAGCTGTAACTGATAATCTTATTATTAGTTATTAGTTATTATTAGTCTTCTTCTTCTCCTCTGTCTATTTTTACTGTATAATTTTTGTAAAACCTTCCTGGTCTCTTCCGGCTGCTTTAAAAAGATAATATAACTACAGACAGCAGAGATGATGCATGAGCATCAAAAGTCCAGGTGCAACACACAGGAAATAAATTTGTATGTGACACCAGGTAGAGATCCTGTGTGGTCTGTTCTGTCATTTATGCATGATCGAGCTTGTACTTTCATCCATTTCCCAGAAAACATTTTTACCAAATGTTCTTATCACGAAAACAACAAAGCAAAGAGGAAGAATGCATCAGATAAGCGAGCTCAGAGTCTGACTCATAGGTTGCAGAGTGTGGATATAAGCCTGCGCTGACCTCCCCTCAGCTATTGTGCATTACTGTTTGCAAAATCCCCTCTGCCTCGGGAAGCAACGAGAACAACATCCAAGCTAGCAGCCCCCACACGGAAAACCACGGCGCAGACATGTAGCTTTTACCGTCTGTTTTTCTTGCATTTTCCATTTTGAGACAGTGGAGGAAAATTTCACTATGACACGATTTTCCATCCCAGACATGAGGTCGACCAGGATTAGAAGCTCAGCTGGTCAGACCTGGTCTGATGGAAATCCTTCAGCTCGTCTGCTGGCTTGGGGAAATTTTAGGGGGGCTACGTATTCATCTAGGAAATTTCTAACTAAAGTGTGCATGATGAAAATCTGACATCAGTTTTATTCAGCACCAGTTGTGTTGATTGTAATTGTAATTGGGTGTGTCATTAGACATTAGGTTGACAAATGACTGATCCTATTTTTCCTCATGTATTCAAAGTCTGCTGTAAATACTCAAATATTTCCACCACTTTAACAGAGCTGTTTTTCGAGTTTCAGATATAATCTAAAAGTCTAATTGTTTTCTTTTTTCTGTTGAAGGTTAATCATCACTGACAAAGTAGTTTTCTTCAAGCTGCATTTTATCCTTTTTCAAAACAGAACATTGATTTCCTGTTTCTAATGCTAATATGCATAAGGCTGGCATATTCTTACAAAAGACTGCTGAAAAAGAATTTCTGCAGCGCTAACTAAAAACATTAAGAGGATCCACCATGATCCTCTTAATGTCTGCCAGATGGATAAACCAGAGCTGAAATCAGTCAAAGCCTGTGCTTTAAGTAGAAGTCCTAGAATAAATCTTAATGAATTATTCTTATCTTGGAAATGTTCAAATCCCCATTCAACAAACACCACCTAAAAAGTGTTTATGTTTATTCCAACATATGCATTTACAAAGGTTCCTGAAACGAGACAAAGGAGTTAAAAATGGAGCCTCAGAGGTCAGAGTGCAGTCTCGGGGCTGAAAGTTGCACTGCAAAGCAGGATGTTGTCTTTGAGGTTAACTCGGGGTTTGCTGTTCAGTCCTTGCAGGGATGCATTGCCATGGTAACTTGAGCTGCCAACCTAACATGCTGTTGGCTGCAAACAATTTTTACGTTTGTGTTTTTATATTTATTTTTTCTTGCTCTCAGATCATTAAACACTTAAATAACTCAAATTAGAGCTGTCTATTAAACATTACATTTAAACAGATTATGATCCATCAAATTCTTCTGTATCTTAATGATAGAGCTTTGATATTGAGAAGTCTGTTAACGCACATAATCAGCATTTTTGCCAGCTTTAAACTTTATTAAAAAAGCAGATTTTCTCTTTGTTTGTAAAGGAAGCTCTGCCGCCAGCACTGTAACCCACATGATTGGTCAGACACTACCAATGCTACACTTTTCATATGAGCTCACAGGTACATTGGGATAACCTGGTTTAACTTGGCGAGCTGACAAACAGCTTCCTGTGACTGTTTATCCTGATTGCCACATTAGGGTTAGTGATAGGATAAGATAAGGGAAAAGATATCTTGGGAATGATAAACTTGGCTATGGAAGAGTTTATAGTTTAGATAAAAATCCACCCTTTAACAAAGTTAAGATATTCTATAAAACTCAGTTTGTGTATAAAAGAGAAATGCAGTCAGCATTTGATAGAATTGGAATGAGACTTCATGTATTGGATGCGTTGGCAGGAAAGTGAAAGATAACTAAAGGAAAATTGGTCTTATCAGTAATGCATTTACATGCATGTATTTGACTGTGCATGTGTGTGCGCGTTTGCGTGCGTGTGTGCGTGTCTGTATGCTGCATGGGCTTGCAGAGCCGGTGGGAGTTTTCTAGGTTGGAAGCTGTCGCTACTTGACACGACAGTGCTGTGATAACTACTAATGAGGACACAGGAGAGAACATGTTATTAGACTCAAAATAAACACATCAATACGCAAACATCCTGTTGACAAAATGAAACCTCAAAATGCAGAAGACAGACACACACATATGTGTATTTGTTCCCAGAAAGCAGTGTGAGAATTTTCCCGTCATAGAAATAACAAAGCAAAAAAAGAACAAGCAAGTGGATAATTCCACTCGACACATTAATGCAGCTACCACCAGTGTGCTAGCCGAGCTTTAATTCAGGTTAAGCTATGTTCATGAAAGCTTGATACCAGGGGACAGAGTTTTCTTGTTGCTATGAATAAAACAGCATCTTCTTTAACTGTGGGCTACCTGGGGAAATTAGAAAACACTGAGTACTGCTCGAGGTCAACCTTGATTTTATCAATGAAAACTATGAGAAAAATGTTTGGGATCAAAATGCATTTTCAAATAATACATTTAAAGAAAAAAAGGTTTTAAAAGTTTTTGTTAGTAAATACGATTTAAAATTATATTTAACAATGTTCAAAACTGTTCAGTACATGAAGTGTTCAGATTTATTCCCCGTCTCCGTAAAAGCTTTTTGCTTCACTGTTTCTCGAAAACCTTGTGTTTAGAAAGAATATGTGTATGAGATAAAAGCAAGCATGAATCTACTGCTCAGTCAGGGCTGTAACCAGGATGTCCTACATGTCAGTTCACACGGAGAATTTAGAATTTAGAGTTGCAATACAATAATACAATAAATTCTAAGAAGTGTTGAGGACTTTATTTTGTACAGCTTTCCTCTTTTGCTGAGGTATATATATATGTATATGTATGGGAAACGTGTGTATATGTCACTCTACTGGGTCTGCGACCCAATATTTGTGTTTCAGATGTTATAAATATGTTCTTTGATTATTGTTATTCATGATTTTCTTTAGTTCTCTGTTCCTGGGTCCCACATTTCATGTCACCCTTGTCTCTATGTTCCCCATGTCTCCCCACTCACTGTGTTAAGCTTGCGTGTCTTGAGTCTGTGTGACTGTGAGACTGTGTGTTTCCTGTTTTATTTTGATAGTCCTTGTCCTGTGTGCAGTGTATCTAGTCTTGCTTCCCCTTGTCCTTTTATGTCTGATTAGTCCCAGCTGTTCCCCATCCTCTCGTCGTCCTGCTTGTGTATTTAAGCCCTGTGTTGTTCTCTGTTCGTTGTTGTGTTGTACTCTCACTATGCTGTGTTTTCCCCTCCATGTGCCTAGTGAACTTCTAGCTTTTAGTTCCTGGTTTACTTCTTGTGTTTTAGTTTGAATTTCTTGTTTCCAGTTTTTAGTTTAGTTTTGTATTTGACGTGAAGTTTTTCCAGCAATAAAGCTGCTGTTTTGAGTTATTCCGTAGTCTTGAGTCCTGCATGTGGGTCCTCATCCTGCCTGCCACACAGCAAAACATGACAGTATAAAACAGTAAACATTCACTGAATGAGTGTATTCCTCCACTCTTTCAAGTCTTGATGAACACATATTTATAAATTCCTCATGTATTTCGGTTTTTAAAAACGAAATACATGAGGAACCCAAATATAAAACTTGAAAGTACTTCAAAACGGGAGTTCACAAACCAGTAGTAGTAGCTGTAGTAGATATCCCATCAGAGAAAGAAATATTTGAAACACAAATAGTATTTTTATTAGAATATTCAAATTCAGCATGTAAACAGAATTACTGGGCCGTGTGTCCCAAAACCATAACTCAGAACAAGAACTGGAAAACAGAGAGAGACACTGAAGGCGGATTTTAAAATATAAGTTGAAAATCAACATTTCATACAGGCCGATTATTGATGAAATCATGTATTTAAGTCATTTGTGAGATGTAGTTTGATCAGTTTAGCAGTTTGCTGGATGTTAATGTGAGGAAGGGGAAAGGGGAAACTGAGTTAATTACAGCGTCTCATTTGGCCAGATAAATGAATCTACTTGATGTTTCCTCATATCTTTGTCATTGCTTATTCTCTCTTGTGGTGGCGGGATGCCAGTGGTGTTAAGAAAACATTGTGACCCAAGTGTGCGCATGTCTATGTTACTGCTGTCGGTGGTGATTAAGTAGACTTATTGAACCATAAAATGCCTAAATGGACCCAAGTGTAACAGCTATTCATGTTAAATTCAAATTCTGTTGACTCAGCCCCCAAACAGTGAACAGGGCAAACTACTGAGACAGCAGGTGGCTTTTCACCTTTTTTTTTTTAAAGTTATCTTTAAAAAATGACTCTAGTTTGTGAGGAGTTGATGCAAAATCTTTACTAAACCTTCAGCAGAGTTGCAGTCTTACGCGCCTCTCTGCAGCTTCTCTCCTCCTGTTACCCTCCCAAAAACCCATCTCCATAGAGAATGTGTCAGCTCCCAAACAGACAAAAAACAAACTAAAAACCAGCAACAAACAACTTAAACATAAAAAATCACAAAGAAAGAACAATACAGTATCCACATCTGAACCAAAGAGTAAAACAGTGAAATGTGGATTATTTAATATTAGGTCTCTCTCCTCCAAGTCTCTGTTAGTACATGACTTAATAATTGATCAACAAATCGATTTACTTTGCCTTACAGAAACCTGGTTACAGCAGGATGATTATGTTAGTTTAAATGAATCAACACCCCCGAGTCACTCTAACTACCAGAAACCTCGAAGCACAGGCCGAGGGGGCGGTGTGGCAGCAATTTTTCACACCAGCCTATTAATCAACCA